>JAOWBB010006453.1:0-25842 GCA_028565995.1 Ricinus marginatus | reverse complement strand
TAAATATATTTTTATATATATATATGATTACATATCATATATATGTAGTATATGTATATGTTTGTATATATATAAAAATTAAAGTAATATATTAGTTAAATGTGGGGACCTCTTTTGTTATTTTCGGAATAGTCTTTAGATATTGATAATGATTTTTACTCTTCCATCCACTGAAGACAATATACTAAACTAATTTTTTTTTCACACATCGTTATTGTAATTAATAACGACTTATGACTGGCTTTTCTGCTCACTTTTACTTTTTAGAAAATCAACATTTACACAATGATAGCTTCGTGCTAAAAGAGCGAATCTTTCTGTTATATTGATACATAAATTTTCATCTTGTCATCAGTGTGACAGAAATAAATATGATTTTGATGCGATATCGAGAAATGATAAAAAAAAAAGAAATTTATTCGCAAAATATTTATTTCTCTTCATCCCCCTTGAAAGGCAAATATAACGTTAGGTAAAAACAATTAAAAATTCCAATGGACATTTAATTTTTTCGCTCCCACAGATGTTTTTCTTTTATAATAAGTTAACATATATATATATATATATACACATAAGTTTAACTATAAACAGAGAGTTTCTGACCTTCAGATAAATCGACAATAAATTCGTTTAAAATTAAACTTTTGAATTAAAAAATGATTTAAAATATTATAGCTTTTAGCTTTTAGAGCAGAGTAATTTTATAATTTTACACGTAACACAAAATATTTTTAGTTAAAAGTGATATTTCTGTATTCTGACATCTTGAAACTTAACATTTTTTCAGTTTAGGCTGAGAATGTGCTCCTGCTAAAATGCGCGCGTGCAAAATGCAAAAGTTAAAAGAAAAAGGTCTGCGGGAGCGAAAAAGCCGGCCTCCTGCATCAAAGGCTTGTCGATTGCCACAACGCGTGAATTTATCAAACTTAAAACCGTTCCGAGTGAAATGTTTCAGTTTTACCAATGTAACGACTTTCGTGCGCAATTCGATTCAAATTTCTAATTACCGTCCAAGGCGGCCAATCGAAAATGGCCACCGAGGCTCGATTGAAGAACTTGGAATCTGGCGATTTGACAACGGAAAAATGAACCGCCGGCGACTGTGATGAGTCAATGAAGATTTTCCCCTTTCGGAGAATCGCGCCGCTTTTCCATAACGGAAATCTCTCGGCATCTGCCCACTTAAAGTACATTTTAATTACGGAAGGCAACTTCTTGTTCCCCGTCAGTTCCAATATGTAAAAACTTCCGAACCGTGATGGCTGGGACCAGTTCAACATTTGCATCGAGACGTGAGAGCGTGGGATTTCAAGGTTTGTTTATGTCCCTCCTGATTTAAATGCTTTTTTTTTTTTTTACTTCTCCAACATTTCTCTGAGCTTTTCCTAATGAAGCTTGAAATTAAATTTTAAGAATATTCAGCAAAGGCTTCGCGTTCTACGAAGCATTTGTTTCCAAGCCGTCAAGATCGATTACTTTCAAAACTGTCCATTGATCCGGTGACGATGCTGTAACAGTAAACAATTATTTTCACGTAATCGCAGCCTCCCATATTTGCCAGGCCATTTTCATCATCCATTAATAACATTCAAGGGTGTCTCCGGAACATATAAACGATCACCGATCCTGGTAGGACCTTTAGTTAATTTTCGCTCTGGCCAGTACATTTTATTCCGACCGCGAGTGCTGAAGAGACGGTAAAGTAAGTAGCCTTTTTATTCATATCCAATAATTACTTTCGACTGACTTGTGTTTGATCATCTTCGCATTTTCCGCGTCTCAATTCTAAAATCGTTTTTCATCTTAAGTAATATTTGAACGTTTGAATTTCCTTGGTACGGTGCATGGTGAGCTTTTGAAACTTATTTGACTTTTATTTTAAAAAAAAAATCCGCGATTTTCTATCCGCGTTTTAACAAACCTGCGAAAAAGTAATTTTTTTTACAAAGAAAAAAAAAAGAAGTAAATTCTAGTTTATAAGGTAATTTAACCATTAAAAAATGTTACTTCGAATGAATAATTACTTATGTGGTTTATTTTTTTTTTTGTAAGAATATATCAAATATGATTAGGTGATGTGCAAAAAGTATTGGTGCATTCGATCGAGTTGGACGAAACACAGCTTCGTTAGGTCAAACGAATGGCCATACCATCATGGTCCTTTGTTTCTTATTTCGCATTTGCCACTGTTCAAATATTGCAAGTCTGATATTACGGTTGATCCATCCGTTTTCGCGTAAACGAATACGTTCATTTTGCGACATTGTTCTTCGGCAAGTCCGCGTGGGGACGAAGGAAGCAAAAATCCTTGTACCTCGAATCAAGGATTCACAGTTCCAAATCGCAGCAACAAAGAGATTTTCATTAGCCGCATAAGTAAATCAATAGCCTTTTTAATTGGGTTTAAGCTTCAGGTTAAGCATAAGCTGAGTTTTTGCAAGGCGGGTATCGTTACGTTCGGTACGAGCTCCGGGCTGGATAGAAGTCCAGGAGGAGCCCCGAAGATGTTCGGGGGGGGCTTTAGTCGGTTCGAGCTCCGATGGGGCCCCAATCACCGCACGGGTGCCCGGAAGTTTCCCCTTGAATGAAGGAAAAAAGGGTACTGTTCCCGCGGTTAAGTATAATAAAACAGAGAGGAAGTCATCGGATTAAGGGCTAACACCCGCGTTTTATCGTAAAACGGAATACAAATAGCAGTAAGCAAAGCGAGAAAACTTTAAATCAGAATATAAATCATAAATATTAAAATTAGAACATAATCAAATTAGGGGGAGAACAATAAGGACTACATATAAGTATCCAAAAGAGAAACAGTTAGAGGACCAAGCATCTAAAAACAGTTTTTCTTAGCTTCTCGAATTAGTTGCTATTAAAAATAATTTATGTAAAACAGTTTTTATTAAAAAAAAAAAAAAGTGGCCCAATATTCATAATTTATTTTTCAATAAAGAAGCTGACAATTCTAGCAAAAGCATATATTTCGTTTCCCCTGGTTTTTTAATCATTTAAAACAAGCTTGAAATCAAAATTAAAAATGATTAAAAAATTAAATGAATTGCGGATAATCTGAAAGTAAATTTACAACGTAAAATAATGAAAAATAAATAAATTTGTCGAATTTTTATAATGATAAAACCTAAATAACAATTTACATAATATTTGCAAACCAGATAGTTGGTAGCTGCTGCACATGTATATCCGCGACATTTAAGATTCGGTTAAAATAATTTTTGCCGACGGAAAACACCGTTTCCCTCCCTTTTTATATCGCAATATTAATATTAATATAAATATTATGAATGCAATCGAGCACGAGCGTTGCACCTACAAAAGTATACGGCGATACGCGCATTATTTACCGCATTCTGTCGAAAAGTTAGATGCGAATGGACATTTTACCCTGTTAATTAGTTGCATAATTAAAAATATATATATCCGGGCACCGAGATTTAAAAAAAAAAAAAAAATTTCTTTGACGGCCTCTGACGGAACATGCGACGCCTGCAGGGCGTGCAAAAAACAGCAGCAAAAATCACCGAGAATAAATGTGAACTATTTATGCATCATTTGTGCATGGAACAATTTGGACCGAGATAATGATAACTGACAGATAAATATAGAAAATAATAATGATTCTAATTATAGTAATAATAATGAGTATTGCTTTATTATCAGAGAAGTATCGTTTGAACGTGTCCAGTCGCGTGGTGATCACCACGAAGACGGAACCGAAGAACGTTTTGCGGACAGGCCAAATACTTCGTTTACGTTCTTTTTTCTCATATTTTTAATGGGAATTCGAGAAATGGGACTTAACTTATTCATGCAATAGAACAAGGTGAGTTGCTTTGCTGTTGTCTTGTCCGCACATATCGAAGCCTTTCGCTGACTTTTGGGCGTTTCGTTCGCTGACTCGGCTCGGTCCTCCCTCCGCCGCCGCCCTTGGAAAATGTCCGCGCTCTTCGGCACGGCGATCGGGTGCGGTTTCGGTTTTTGATGCTGTTTTTTTTTTTTTTTTTGCCGCCCCGTCCCGTCCAAATCGAAATTTCCGAATTTTCCGCCTTTGCTCCGGCGGATCGCGAACGCTTCTTTCGAAACGTTCAATTTTTTTTTTTTTTTTTTTTTTTTTTTAATTCTTTAAAAATAGAACCGTCACATAGTGCACCGCGACATTTAAAAGGCGAAAAAAAAAAAACCATTTCACGGCTTCGTGGATAGGAAACTCTTCACGTGAACGATTTATTGTGCGTCGACGTACAGTGGATCACTACCCGTGAGGAAAATCTGGCCTTAACATCTCGGCTCAAACTTCAAATATCTCGCAGTTCTGCGGCCGACAATTGCGATATATTATTAATGCGGTTATTGCCTTTCAAAATGCATAAATTTTCCGTCAAAGTGGCACCGGTCGGACGTGGGTTAAAAGAAAAGTTTAAGAAACTCATTCAGAGATTCGGTCCCTATCCTAATAGCATATTGATAACGTCCGCTTGCGGGAAAGTTATTCATGTACGTTTGTGCTTTCCTCTTTTCTTCACAATCCAAAATTCGGAAGCTGAACGGGGGAAAAGTCTCCCTTATTTTTTACCTGGGTACCATTCGCGCAACGCAGTGAGCTCGATTTTTTTTTTTTTTTTTTTTTTTTTTTTACGGGGAAAATTTTTTTTAAGATCACTGAGTAAGCCATTTGCCGGTTCGAAAGGTTTTCCTTCGATTTCACGTCGCTCCTCAATGGCCGAACCCTGTCGCTGACTGTAAACCGCGGGAAACCTTTGACGAAAAAATAAATGTTGCAAACCTCAATCCGGTGTGTCGGGCCAGGGTTGGTTGCGTTCAGTTTTGCGTTTGAATTTTTACTTTGCTTCAAGAAATATTCGCCCGAAATTTTCTGCCCCTAAATTTCCCGCCCTTCCCTGAGAAATCCCCCCAGTCTAATGCCTTACAAATTTATGAATTAAGCCCAAAGTTCACGGTTATATCTTTTATTATGCACAAGTGTCATAAATAGCATTGGAATAGCAACCTTTTCGGATAAAGTAAGAGAGTGTGGAAATATAAGGTTTTCTTCATACGTGTGCCTTAATTTGACAAAATATGAAACCGAAAAATAGCTGTTAGGTTTTTGCTAAAGCTAATAATCACTTTTAATAACACACAGAAATGTTATTAAAAAGGTCGAAAAAAAAGTGTGTTAAATATACACATGAAGAGAAACATACATTCTTCATAAATTATATTTTATATAACATATTTATAAAAAATAATATAGATACGAAAATTGATTTTAGTACATTTTTAAACACATTCAACGGAAATGTGAGAAAAATAATTACCATCCTCTCTTTTTTTTATACGTAGTATAATATAACAAGTATGCGTTATACATAATAATAGCAATATAATAAATGTACATAATAATATACATACATTTTTAAAATTTATTCATTTACTTGCGAATAGGGGAGTTAAGTGTAAAATTATTTTCATTTGAACGATAAAAAATGTCAATGTTCATTTGGGAATATGCGAATCGTTACCGCCAACATATACAGATGGTTTCTCACGTAAAATAATTCACGCTTTTTGTCAATATACATCTTTAAGTGATTTGTGTCGATGAGGAAAATTAAAATTTTCTTTCAAAACTCTTCGAGAAATACATGATACTAAACCCGTTTTATTATGCTCTCCAGTCACTTTCCTTTATAAAATTCAAAGGTCTTCTGTTGCGTTTAAAATTCACACATACTTATAAAGCTTTCACATACATGATGCAACACGCGAGTGCTTTTTATTTTGTTATTTTAAAATTTTCCGCTTAAATACGGCCATCTATTTGTTCTCTAAGTTGTATGGGCAGAAGTCTAATAGTCGCATATAACGTTCGGTGCGCCGTGAACTGTCGTCAGTATTTGGCTTATGGCTTGCTTTATAAAAGAGTAAAAATGTGGGTCAATTTTTTATCATCGAGCTTAATATTTTCGGACGCAACAAATCTGCATCGCAATCAACAGCGATTCTGCACCACCAAACCGAGGGAATTCCTCCTGCCGCGTCGGATTCGGTTTTAAACCCGACTCGCCCGCAGCGATCCCGACTCGATTACGCGCGATTCCTTCTGTCGTGACCCGAGACCGTTCGATTTTCGGCCGTTCCCGGCACCCGGAAGCGCGGCCGGGTCGCTCTCGGAAATGCGAACATCCTTCTGCTGTGTGCTTCTGTATGCTCTTCGGTCGTTCGGTGCGGGAAATTTGTCTTCAGAGTGACTTGTCTTGAGATACGAATAGGAAGTATCTCGGAATCACGTGAAGCGGGAAGGGAGCAAAGAGAAACAGAAAAGTTATTTTTGATATGAAGCATTAATCATCATTCGCTACATGGTTCACTAACCTCCTGTAGCTTTTATTAATTTTTATCAACACTCAGCCACTAGCCTGGAATCATTGTCTGTAATTACGAAACCTTAGTGTTATTTATATATTATAAAATGCATCAAAGAGTTCATGAACTGCGACGGGTAGACGGATAACATAACAATGCCTTTTTTTATATTGACGCGGTCATTCACATGTTGAAAGCAAACAAGAAAGTTGGTGGAGAGCTATCGGAGGGGCCCTTCACCTCTTGCCGTACCTTCATCGTACCAACTTTTCTACCTGGGTTTTGAGCCTTTTTTGCCGAGCACCCGCGGTTTTCGACTCTTACCGTGAATTTGGAGTTGGTTATTGCCACGACACATCGTCCCCGTGCCGAGATCCTTCAGCTCGGGCCTTCTTCCGCCCCTCGGAGCGGCGAATTCCCTCGATATCCCGAACTTGTCCTTCTCGCCTCTAGTGCTTCCGCTCGCCACCGGATGACAAGTCTCAAACGATAATCCTTTCGAGAGGATATCTTTTCAAATGTAAAACGCTGGTCCGATCAAAGTCTCACAAATTGTTTACTTTCTATTTTTTAACATTGACCGAATAAACTTTCCAGGCCATTGATTCCACCATTAAATCGGATTTCCTTCGGTGAACGGTCCTGCGGAACCATCCCGACCTGCTGGAGCACGCAAAGTTGCCCTCCGCAGATGTCCTGTCGCGAACGGCGCAACAAAGCAGAGAAATTCCTCCGTCGCCGACATCATGGACATCAATCCGTTTGGCAGCGGGTTTTCCGCCTTCTTTCCTCCAACCGATTGGATGTGGACGATCGGGCCTCGACATTGTCTAAATACTGGGCGGGATCGTGTATCGCTTTGCCGTCAGATAGGATTTTTCCTCCGCAGGACTGATCCCAGATACGCTTCACTCGCAAAGGGTGTGACTGGCAAATCATAAGAGGCGAAAACCACATTTCAAAGTCGCGAACTTTAATTTGGGGCAAGGAAAATCCTCTCCGAGTTGGTGGTCGCTACCTTTCCGGACAACTCTTCCTGTTGCCTCCCCTTTACGGGGCGAATGTGGGAACCTACAAAAATGATTCATGATTTAAATGACATTGACTTCTGACCTTCCTGCAGAGAACTGATATCGCTCTGAATGCCTGTAGAAGAAATGGACGTGAATAACAATGAAGAGTGTCATTCCACTTTGCGGCCATCCCCTTGGGCCCATAGAATGTTCCTCACACCGGCAAAATCACATTTGGCATCTCTCAACCAATACCAAACTCCTGTGATGGATGCCGGCGGATGGTACAACATAACAATGTATTTTAATCTCTTTTTCTTTTTCATGATTTTTTGGTAACTTTAAATTTGGGTCAATTTCGGTCTCCCTCGACTTAATTCTTAGCACAAGAAATGGATGAGCGAGATGGTATAAACGTTATATTCGAATCCAAACGTGTCACAAGGCTCAGCAATTCCTGAACCATAAACCAAACCCGTGAAATAATGCGAAAGCCATTGAGAACGGAGCTTTTTTTTTACTTTCGAAATTAACTCCTGCAAGTTCCTTGCATCATATAAAAGTCTGCCATACTTGCCAACGGCTATTTCAGCTTAAGGGTGATCGCATACAAAAGCACCGCAGACAAATCTGTTCTACATTGCGTTACATTATTTATAATCTGAATGATTTCGAAGTGTCGCACTTATAACAGAAGGTTCTTTCGGCGTAATATTTCAAAGTGCTTGAATTAAACCCAAACATCGGAATTATTCTGCTTGATTTTGCATAAACTGAGTTTAAAAACGTTTGAGAGGTGAACCACGCAAAATACTACCAGATAAATATAATTTAAAAAAAATAAAATTTACGCTTTTCAGATGTTATCCTTTTTACGTACAGCAATAACGTATGAATAATTGTTTTTCCAATAACTTTCGATCCGATTCCTGCGGCAGTTTTGTCTGCTTGCGTAGCTGCAGCCGAAGATTGCGCGTTCGTTTGGGTTCCAACGTCCGAAAGGCACTGGACCCTGAGACGTTCGCCCATTTCGCCTGAAATTTCTGCCGTCTGAATTTTACTTCTCCGAAGTTCTATCTTTGCTCTTCTTGTTTTTCTGTCGTCTGTTCAAGACAACCCTTAACCTCGTCCAATTCGGTTTTCGCACATTTCGTTCTCGTCGAGCTTGACGCCCGGACTCTTTTGCTCCTGTGCGCTGACGCCTCAGCGCGAGTCCCACGTCCCGGCAGCTCGCGCGACGTGCGCGAATCGTCATCGCCCCCGTTCAAAACCGGCAGCGGATCGAACGAGAGGGCAGGGAAAAGTCTCGACACCGGACGAAAGTGTGAAAAAAGTTTCGTCTGCTGCAAATGATTGACTTGTTTACGATGTGGCATTAATCGCTGACACAAAATGTCTTTCTCGATTGGTGGAGACCTTGGAGATAATTGGCAAATGCGGGGCATATCATTTTTCAGACACTGCAGCGATTAGCAAATCAAAGCGAATGGATTTTATCACGGGAAAAAGGAAGGATGCAGCAGCGATCGCGCGAGTAGTCGGTCGCAACCCCGGAGCGAGAGTGGAAGAGGACGGGGTACGCGACAGCAGCACCTCGAGCAGGTAGCGGGTGTTTCGAAACCAGAACTTACGCGGGGTAATCTGCGATCAAGAAAATGTTCGGCATTTGCAAGGTACAGGGCGACCTGCAATTTAACTGACAATTTGCCCTAGTCTAACCAGCGACAGCGCCAATATTCGCGCATAATTTGAAAAGTTTCCGAAATGAAAGCATTGTGGTGGCGTCGGAAACGATGTTTTGATATAAGGGCAGAATTCAGTAACCACTGAGTCGCGTCCATGGCGCATGGTTTCAGTTTGTGGTCCGACGCTGAATTATCGCAAGTTTCGGTGCCGTGCCCCAAAAGGCATCGAGCGGGCAAAAAAGGAAGACAAGCAATCGAGGCTGAGAATACCTGAAACGCCTTTCGCCGCAACCGGAAGCGGAGGGCTCACGGTGCAGGCGCCGGATCTAAATTTCCCGTACTTTTTCAGATGTACCTGATTCCCCGAATGGCGACGGCGCTGGTATTCTTCATATATATCGGAGAGGAGGGCCTGAATCAGATAAATGCGCAGTTTTTGACAAGGAGGTCCCAAACGCCGAGACAGCTCTGCGGCGCGGCTCTGTCCAACGAACTCCAACTCGTCTGCGGAGACATATACAACAACCTCGTCAAAAAATCTGAAGGTACGACAGCGGGTTATCATTTTCCTTCCTTTCTCCCAACGGCCTCAGGGTTCGGACCGACACGCGGTTAACGTTAAAAAAGAAATTAATTTGCTTAATTTTTTACTACTTCGATTTCAAATTGTGATTCCCTACAATTTCCCGACGCGAAAGATAATTAAACGCAACCGATTGAAATAGCATGCACTGAGCTTTGCGACATCTTAACCGCAAATGCAGGTAGTTTAATGAAAACTGACTTCGTTCACTTGCATTAAACTACTTTGGCAGGGTTTTTCAAACCGTTTTTATATAATAAATAATAAATAAATTTTGAAGAATCCACGGTCGAGTTTTCCGAAGCTCTCGAACCACAGCGGCTCCGCACATGCCGGACATGATTTTCGGATTGGGATTTGAATTTTTCCGCATATAAAATCACTCGCGCTGCGGTTCCGTCCATTACTTTTGCCCGATTCGCTTGTATACGTAATTTTTCGCTAAATGAAAAGCTTTCTGTCAATTTTTCTCCGTGCGAGAAAAACTAAATTTGACGACGATACAGTTTTTATGCAAGGAAAATTTTGATTAACTTTTTAACTTTCCCCAAAACGGTGCCCGGAATGAAAATAAAAGAAAATATATTTCTCCAGGTTTTTTTATATCTTATTTCTTTTAGACAATGAAGCTCAGCTACAAGAATGGCGTAGAATTGAGATTGATCAAGATAATTATGCAATTTTTCCATTTAGATCGCGACGCCATGCGCTTGCATTCAACACAGCAAACTTCTTCAGACGGAAAGTCAGAAGTATAGTTAACGAATGCTGCAGGAAACCGTGTCATATCTATGAGATGAGGAATTACTGTGGACGATAGGATGAAAAAAAAAAAAAAAACGAAGGATAGTTAAATAAATACGAGGAGAAGTTGAAGTTAGAACCGGAGGAGTGTCAACTTCGAAAAGGTGCGTGAAACGTGAGTTGAAAAACCTGGAAAATCGGTTCTGCAAATTGGGAAAGGGTCCCCTTGTCATATTTTCCGATTTGCAAAGCTGAGGGAGTGGGAAACCTAAGGCTACTTTTCGGTGGATCGTCACACGTGGATTTTTCCAAAACCGAGCTTAACCTCACTTTTGTTTTAGGTCAAACGAGACAACCTAATATTCGTTTGCCTAGTCGGAACGAACTATCCAAAATCGAAATCGTCTTATAGGCCAAGCCTGGCGGTGGAGGAATTTACGAGTAAATGCAATACAATTCTAAGATTAAGAACATTTTACGGGGTGTTTCAACCACGAAGATTGACTAAATCCTCGAATGGTGCTGCTGATCATTAATTCTCCTTTTTACCCTGTAAAAAAAGAAAAACAAAAAAAAAAAAAAATATCTAACATTACATGTGTGGTATATTTAATTTGAAGCAAAAATCGACGACTGCATTTCTGCTCACATATAAGAACATTAACAATTTAATTGCACTTAAGGCTTTTGAGTTGTTATTAATTTAATTATTGTTATTAATATTATCCTTCTATATACTTAGGCACATCATTTAAAACAAAGGATATCGAACAAAAATTATATATCCATTTCCATAAAGTAATGTGGAAGAAAAGATCAATAAGCATTTTATTCCTAAAATTGTGTAATAACCGGATTCAAACCATTTGAAGATTCGGATAAAACAGCAACCATATAATATTAATAACAATAAATTTACATGAAAAAAAAAATAACAATCAGAGCCAGTTTCATACCAAAAAATTTTTTGACAAAAGCAAACGATTAGAAATGAAAAACCCGAAATTTTAATTTTTGGTAAATGTTTTCAAAATTTTATTACGGAGAAACGTATTAAAATCATGTAAATAAAATTATCTATACACTTTTGTAATTCACTTATTTTCATTTATGCCCACATCCTTCCTAGAAAATAATAAGCTTGTCCATGGGCTTAAATCTAATCAAAAATAAAACCATCGAATATCTTAAACTGGGCTTTTGTTTAATTTCTCATTAATTTAAGGCTTTGCTCATTTTAAATAACACAAATCAATTCATTCTCAGTTAATATAATAATATTTTTTCGTGCGACAACCTGAAAATGAATAATTGTTATTCAAGAGCAACAACATTATTAATGCAGATCTATGTTACAAATGTTGAAAATTAACAAATAAAAATTATGCTGCCGTCCAAACTTCAATCCCTCATTCTCAATGTCATCCCAAAAATATTATATAAAATATTATCACAAAATAACTCCTTTATAATTTTATATAACGATATAATAAGAGACTCAACCTGAGGCCTTTAAATAATATTTTATATATTCTCTTAAATTTTGTTTGTAACACATTTTCGTTTTAATATTTTATAAATTATTACCGTCTTAATTTGATTAACAATATTAATAACCTCGAAGCGATTAATTATTTTTAGTCAAATTTATAATCTTAAATTCAATCTTATATATCAATGGGAAATTAAAAATAGCATTTTCAAGAAATTCTATTCCTTTTCACAAGCATTTTCTCATAACTGACATTTTGTAAAAATTTTGCTTTCAAATATTCAAAATTATCATACATTCCTGTATATGACTTCCAAGTCTTTAAGGTAAGATTAATTGTGCCAAAAAAGTTATATGAAAATGTGTGAATAATTTTAAATTTCATCTCGATAATAGAGTCCTCTTGCAAAATTAATAACAACAATAACTGCTGAGGATATTTTAAAATTTAAACTTTTACAAAAGTGTCTTCCTTTAAAAAAAATCTAAAAACTAATATAAATATTCTTACAGTTACTATTGTTTTAAAAATATAGGCAAGGCAAATGCAATAATATATATGTAAACATCAATGTTTACTCACACTCAATTTTCAAATCATATTTAATGATTTGATTATATATGACCAGAACACACATGATATAATTTAAAAGGCACTGTACCCATGAGAAACTATTATTTATTCTTGTTGCTAATTTGCTTTCCAAAATCACAAAAAACAGAGACAATTCCTAAATTCTGATAATTTATATATAATAGCAAGATCAAATTACATTTTAACTTGAGACACAATAAATTTTGAACACCATTTTTGCAATAAATTTATTATATTTAAATATTGTCACTAATTTTGTTTCATTTTTCCATAATTTTAATTTATCTACTATAAAGAATTTATTTGCTTTGTTTTAATCAATGAAAAGAAAAATTGAACCAAATCTCTTACTAAAAATTTATTACTTCTTTTATCTAATGGTTTATTTTTTTTCAGATATCATAAATATAATCAAATAAATAATATTTATTTACATCTTTCACAGTGAAGTAAGTAATCGTCCATATATAAATGTTAAAGAGATTGAACACTCGGGACATTTTGCAGATGAAAAGTATTTTTTTAAATTTAAATGAATTTTATATTAATGGTTAACAAAACCTCTGATTATAAAATACCAGTTTAAATTATTATCCCTGTCAAAGATTTAAAAATTTAAATTCTTCAATTTACAGAAAAAAGATAATTAAAAACTATATGAAAATTGTATATTTATAATTTTAGTCATTTTTATACAGAATATAATTAAAAACAATTTTATTGAAATATCTTTGTTTTTAAATATGTTTTATTTTTTACATCCAGATATATTTCAAGCGTTGAGTAAAATATATTATAAAATTTAAGTAAATTAGTTGACAGAGATCTGTAACATTAATTATGATGCTATAAAATTATTGCATTATGAATTTATAGAGAATTCAAATCTAGTTATTCCATTATATTAAGCCAATCAATAAGTAAATCAAAATTAATAGGATATTACATTATTACATTTGTTTTGGTACTTAAAAATAACTTCATAGATTTTCACGTTTAATATCCAAAAATAAAATATAATGATGATAAGGATACTAAAAATAAAATTAAATTTGCCTACAGAATGTCTTACATTCTGATTGCATTTTTCTGAAACATCTGAGAAAATCTATTTGTAATAAAAACAGTTACATCAATAAATCTATCCACACAATTACTCAAACAAGTTGCTGTTTTTTTATCTATTTTGGAGCCTGGTTTTTCAACGCAAGTGTCCCAACAAAAATCATTGAAAATATGAATCTGGAAAATGCAAGACAAATGAAAAATTACTAATAACTTATTGTACAATTCAATTGATGATAATTTTGAAAGAAAAAAAGGAAATAATTCAAATTAATTCATAGTTCGATTCTACCCAAATTATCTTACATTTGCATCGAATCTGGCTCTCTGCTTGGCCATAATTAGAAATTCCTGCAAATCTTTATTCGAAATTTCATTATTACTTATGGAACTTGTATCATTATCAGTATCAAACAATGACATTTTTTAATTAAATAAAAAATTTTTAGTCTAATGAAAATACTGAACTGAAAAACAGTTGTAAATTTTTTCTGTTGGCAATATGAATATGTAAATCTTAGCATCTTGAAGGCTTTGATTAAATTTCAGTGATTTATGAACTTTTTAGCGTTGAAATTAAAAAATTTTAAAATGTGCTAGTTAGAAAAATATTGCTATTTAATGAGGATACCTTGCACTTGGATGACGGGCAATAAAAGCTCATGTCTTAAAGATAATTTTCCATGATTTTTGCTAGCCGATTGTAAAAATGACATTAAAAAATTCAATTTTCTTTATTTACCGCATTAAAGGAAAAAAGACAAAACCGAAATATTGTTTGAAAGTTACAAATTAGTGAATGTCAAGTACAAAAATTTTAAAACTTATTTATAATTTAGTATTTTATTTTATTTTAGAGAATAGCCGTGATTTGAAAATGTGCGCTGTATAATATAAAAATTTAAACCAGAAGTTTTATTAAAGGCAAAAAAAAAAAAAAAAAAATCAAAATAAGACGCCATGAAATGAAAACATTTGGCAGTGCCTTAAGAAAATCATAGAACAAGGATTGATTTATGAATTATTTTAGAATTAAACTTGATTGTTCGCTTCGAGTTCATTTTTAAAAGAACGATTAACTCATTATTTCAAGATCTACCCCGAGCGTAATACAATAAAGATGATTTTTAATGGTCGGTGAGCTAGCCAAGAAATTTTTAATTGTAATTTTTTTTTTCGTTCTGATCCAAAGAGCTAATTTTTTAATTTTTTCCCATCAAATTAACACGAGAGTATTTACTTTCGTCTATTTTATCAAATCTTTTGTTTTAGCATTATATATTTTAATGCAAATAAAGAATAATTTGTTTTACTCAGCAGAAGTTCACAATCAAATTATCTTAATTATTTTTTTACTTAAAACTTAATCAGTTCTTTCTAACGAAGGCGTTGTTATAAATATTAACTGATGGCTAAGTTTTATAATGCAAAACTTTTGCCTTAGTAAAATAAGCGTGTATTAGATATAATAAGCATTATTATTTGTATTATGTACCGTATAATAAATATATAAGATATATGTATGTATAATACAATAAATATAATAAGTAATATAACATTATTTGTATTATGTAAAAAAGTACATGATCTACCTGTAATCTATATGGCACTTATCTGTTTATATGCATATACAGACATTTAAATTAAATAGCGCATAAAATATATTATGCACTTATAGACATATAAATTAAGAATTTGCGAAATTCACATGAAAAATACAATACCCAAGAAACTATGCATAAATAAAGGAAAAAATTGCCTTATATATGCCTAATTATAAAACTGTTATATTAAAGGCTATGCCTGAAGTATACCAAATTCAAAAACAGAACTCTTAAGTCGGTCATTTGTTATCTTATTTTATCGTATTTAACATAAATGAAAAATAATTTGTTTGTTCAAATGCTCGTGAATAATCGAAAATTGTCTACATTTTATCCTCCCATCTTTTACATCGTGAGTTTATTAATGAACGATGCAGTATTTCTTTTAGTTTTATGTGTTGCATCAATGCAATATTAATTGAAAATCACATTTGATGCAATAATCACTTGGAAAGGAATTTAAAATTACTGTGAAAGATCGATTTTATCTGAAGAAAGAAAGAAGGATATGAACAGGGTGCTGGTGATAATTTTTTTTTTTTTGTAAAAAAAAAGAAATTAACTTTAAATCACTTTAAAGTTATATAAATCACACTTTACACACTGTACTGTCATATGTAAAAGATATGATCGTAATCCTTCACGTAGATTGCTGACCCCAAGACCTATATTTATTATTATCTGTAAATAAATATAAATTTTAATACGTATGGAAATGTATTGTTTAGCGACAAATGACTGGTTTTCGAAGAGCATGGGACAAAAGATCCACTGGAAAACGTATTTTGGTAGCGGTAGAAAAATATAATTTTAATGAACTTCGGAAAAAAAGTTCGCAAAAGCTTTGAAAAGTCGATAAGCACGATGAAAATCATTTGAATTTTGGTTGAGCTTTTAACCCCAATTCTGATTAATTCAATGTACGTCTAATGAGGATCCATCTCGAGATTGCCATGAGATATAAAAAAAATATTTTTTTTCAAATTAAATTTCAAAATCGTTTGATCTCATTTCGAAATTTCGCAAAGAACTTTGCGTGTTGTTGTTTTCTTTTTGTTTTGCACTAACGTCAGAACTTAACAATAATAAGGGATAAATTAGAATTTTAATCGATTTGTTTTTAAATTTTAAGGCAACTTGTATTTTTCTCAGGTTCCACAATGTAAAGATTGAAAAACTTAATCATTGCGCTCGAAAAAAATTACCAAGCAAACGGAAAAAGAAAGAAAATTATATTACACTCAATAATGCTATTGTAATTTGATTGATTAAAGGCACCATTTTTTTTTTTTGGAACGTAATTCTTTCGATCACGGTCTGAAAACTGTCCCACTTGAAATTATTATTAAGTCATTATTATGTATTCATGCTAATTTTCCACCAAATAAATGTTTTTATAGATTTTTTTTATGCCCATATTTTTATGCGTCTGTGACTGTGAGTTATTGCTCATTCTCGTGAATCTAACGAGCACGAACGCCTTTGTCACAATGGTAGACCTTGCATTTGACAATGAAAAGCTTTTCAGCTTTGTGATTCGCTTCTTATGAAAAATGTCATTGATGAAATATAATGATGTAAACGCATAGTGGCTTTGGAAAAAAATTTTTTTGGCACCGAAATTAAGTGACAGCTTCTCTCCAAGTCGAGCGTCAACTTAACTGATTATAATGTATAAGATACACAAAATTAATGTGATATATGTCTACGTGAAGATGATCTTATGCTTGTAAATCTATATTAGAGGACGAAATAAGATATTTGTATTTAAAGAATGTAAGATTTTTTTTTTTTTTTTTTTTTATTCGTGCGTTAAAAATTTTTTTCTCATTGCCTTTCTGCTTACAGTACTTGAAAATTACATCAGAATGAACAATGCGAAATGAGATGCACGTAAAAGGGAAGGAAATGAAAAAATTATTTTAAGCCTTTTATGAGGTAAAGCTTTATCAGAAAACAGCAAAGCCTGAGTTGAGCCTACGGTAAACAGATAATCCGTGAAAGCAAACAGAATAATCTCGGTTCGTGTGTTCCTAATTAACGAGTGATTTCGAGTTTTTAATTATTTGTGAGGAATTTTATTGTGACGCCGTGTGGAGTAAGCGAAGCTCAATTTCCGTTTTTTCTTTCCGATGTTGCAATCCTGCCCGGCACCCAGGTTTCGGCTCCCGCCGTGTCACGAGATCCATCACCTCCCGGAAATCACGTCAGACTTGGCTTTTTTACGCCTCCTCTGCGATTCGAAATTTCACGCTTTTTTGCGCGCTCTCTCCGGTCGACGACGCTCCGTCGCAAACTTTTTGCGTCGCGGAACATTTGATTTGTCTCATTCCGAGATTGGTCTGCGCCGCTGCTCGGAGCTTGCGTTCGATTTTGGCGCCGGAAGTGATTTGGTTTTCCCGTTTTCGCGATATGCATTTCTGAGCGTGAAATCGCGTTCGTTATTATCCCGAGGGCCAATATTTTCTTCTCCTCGTCCGAAAGTTTGGACGATCGAGTTTGATGGATATTTTGCGAAATCGGCGATTTAGCCGAAGTTTCACGCCGGCAAAAGCATTCATCCCGGTCCGAAAGTTGATAAATTTATATTGGTGAAGAGCAATTATTTAATGTCGAGCGTCGAAATATGGAAACCGAAATCATGCCTAACAAAGTAAAAATTATTATTATCAGGGCAAATCTCCTTCTGTTATTTAACTCCCATGTTTGTCTTTCAAGTGACTTAAGCAGTCACATGTAATGACGTCATTTGAGGGAAACAGCCTAAGTGGCTTATCTGAGCAATGCATTGTTGATAACTAATAAAAACCAACGTTTGTATGTTTTTATTTAATTGTGTTCGGTCTCGGTTACAAGCGCATTGTATACATTTTGCTCCATTGATCTAAGTCATTCTGCGTCAATTGTTTTTGTGTTAGTTAATCTAAAGAGTGCCGTATATGTTCAGTATTTTACATTTTTACTCATCGAGCGTATTCTAAATGTGACGTTAGGATAAAGCTGCCCCGTGGAGGAAAAACTCACGCACACACAAAAATGAACCTTTCATTTGCTGGATGTGGTTTTTTAGGAGTTTATCATATTGGTGTGGCCTGTTGCTTTAAACAGTATGCCCCGCACTTGTTACTGGATAAAATTGCGGGTGCATCTGCTGGAGCTGTAGCTGCCTGTTGTTTGCTGTGTGAATTACCCATTGGTAGGTGATAACACTTATCGTTCCTTCTCGTAATTCGATGTGCTGCCTTTTACATTTGAGGGAAATAAAAATTTTATCTGAATATTACTACTAGATTACATGTAACATTGATCTGGAATTTTCATTTGATGAATACTTTAAAAAAAATCATTTAATTCATTAAATCTATAATATTTATACAATAGTATATATAAATTGGAACATCAAATAAAATAGAGAAGAATGTATTATTAAAATTTTTCAGCAACCATATTGTTCTAAAAAAATATTAAAGTAAATCATAAATTATGTAAATTATTTTTTGTCTTAGGGCAATACCAAAAATTGGGATTATTAAAATTTTTGATCTCTTATATTCTCATTATTGCACTACTTTTAATTTTAATCAAACTCAGGTTATTTTCTATCATTTTAATTTTCAATGTCAAGTTAAGCAAAACATGTGATTTTGACTTGCTTCGCAATCAAATTTTAAACTGCAATTGAAATCAACATACCATTTTACATCTTGTAATATTGAAAAACATTTATGATTTTGTTATCTGATTCTTATAATATTTTGACTTGAACTTAGCAGTTTATTCAGCAAATGTGTATCAGTGCTGATTTTTATTTCATTATTTTCATTTTTTGAATAAAATTTCTTGCTTTGGAGTATTTTTTACAATATGATTAAGATGGTGCAAAAAAAAATTTTTGCAATGATTTTTCTAAAAATGTACACATTCAGAGCTATGTTGACAGAATAGTGAACATAAAGTTAGCAATTTTAAAAATAGAAAATGGAAACAATAGTCATTTGCTACATAATAGTAATGAAAGATTATATTTATTTCATGTGGAATAAAAATGTAAATACTTGAATAATTATCTCATATAAGGGAAGCAATCTATTTGTAGAACTTAAAATTGTTATTGAAATTAAATTTCATTCATGTGATTGGTGTGATAACAGTCAAAACAATTAGTTTCGTTGAGTTTGATGAATTATGTCATTCATTTGATAATTTGCAAATTTATTTGCGCTTTAATAATAGTTCTTAAATTAATAAATGCATGATTTTGTATTATGAATTTTACTCAATCCATCGTACTTTGACTTTTAACGGAAAAATTTCACATTCAAACAACATAAACATATAATAACAGATTATTAATTATTTGCAGGGCCAATTTAAGTTGCAATTTTAATGAAATTTATCTTTATAATCGAGTGTTTGATGAATATTTTATATTGAATTATTTAAAATATTTCCTAATAAGTATGTGAATAAATTATGCAAAATTTCTTAAATTATTTTTTTTTTCCAAAAATTCTTTTTTAACTTCGGGGAGCAGGCACGGATAAATTTTCTCATCATTTCGCAGATGCGACTTCGAAAATTCATATTTCTCCGTCATATTTTAATGTTTAGTCATTTCTGTCTTATTTAGAAAGAATTTAGGGAAAGAGAAAAGTAAACAAATTTTCAGTGTTAGATCTCCCACCCGAAGTTTCTTATCTTGGCTTTAGCTTAGGTTACTTTCAATCGGCAGATTTCGAAATCTTTTAGCCTTGATCCCAAATTATTATTTTTTTTTTTTAAATGCAAAATATTATATTACATATTCAGCTTCTAAAAATTGATAAGAGCTGATAAACCTTTTAAAAACTTATTAAAATTTTTTCCGGGCTGGATTTTTCGGGGTCCCTTTTAACGGCGGTTTGCACGCTTTCCCGACGACATTCAAATAAACGTAGCTCTCCGTTGCTTCAATCAAATTCCCGGATACCGCTTGAGTAATTTGGCTAAAATAAACATTTAATGATTAGAATTTAGCATCAATCCTAAATGCAAACTTAAAAATTTTTTTGCGAGAAAAAATCGCGTAAAATTTCCTTGCTAAGCGAAATAATGGTTACGACATGCTTTCGGATCAAAGGATGAAAGTTTATAATGAAAATACAATTATAATCTAGTTATCAAACGTAAAAAGCTAGCACTTTTTGAATAAATTTTGAAATCATCCTGAAAAGGAAAAAATAAACCTTTTCGAACCCGGTTCGTATTATTTGGCGTTTGAAAATTATAAGGTCTCCTTTTTGTACATTAGTAATATCGATATATATTAATATTTTGATATATGGCAAGGCATTGACTTTCCTGCCCTTGATATGATTGTTTGATTGACGTGAATGAAATGGAAAAATGTCGCACTTTCAGACATTTTTCATAATCGGACGTGGATTATCGTCCGGCTGAAAAATCACAAAACTCAAACTGTCATGACGATCACACTATGAAATTGAACGTTATGCAAGTTATATAACATCTTTTGAGTTTCAAACAACCCCGTGGTAGGAGATCGAGACGTAATTAACGTGTAAATAAAGACCAAAAATCGTGTAAATAAGACATCGATCTGGACTGACCGCGAATGCTTCCGTTCACAATCATTATTAAAATTGTTTATTATGTAATATATATATATACTACATATATATATATATCAAAATTTCATAATTCAGTGGCTCTGTCGAATTTAAATTTGCTCATGGAGCTGAACATAATACGGTAATTTACGATGACTAAGTTACCGTAAATAAGTTTGCAGAAAAGAATAATGCACATGATATATTTAGTTTATTTAATGTTTTTAGTTTTTGGTGTGATTGAAATTACGACAGTCTTTGCAATTTTATTCCGTGCATTACCGAGGATTCCTACTACTTATTTGTTCCTCAGATTATCGGATAATATATCACGAAGTGCTAAATTTTCTGATTGTATTGTTTCAAACGCTTGTAAATTAACAATCCAAATAAAGCAAATGTTTTTAAACTCCAGGGTTTGTGATAATTCTTATCTAGAGATAATTTAGTGTTAGATGATTTCTGCATGTAATTTGTCATCGTTGTGATCTATCTGGCTTCTGCTGCAGGTGGAATGGTCAGCGATGTGCTGCGGGTGATAGGAGATGCCAGGACGAAAACTCTCGGTCCTTTTAGTCCCTCCTTCGACGTGCAATCCCTATTAAGGGAAGGACTCGATAAATTTCTGCCTGAAGATGCCCATAAAAGAGTTAGCGGAAAATTGCGAGTGTCATTGACCAGAGTATACGATGGAAAAAATGTCATAGTCACTGATTTTAATACGAGAGAAGAATTATTGCAAGTAATTAATTTTTTTTTTTTTTTTTTTTAACAAAATTTAAATTTTTATTTGACAGACGTCTCAACTTGTGAAGCGACTCATAATTGGACGTCAACTATTTAAAATCAGCAACGATTATGCTTAACTAAGGATTATAAAATAATTGCATTATATTTTTGCTGATGTTTGTAAAAGAAGAAAAACATTTATATCAAACCGGCCATTTGAATACAGGAAGATACATATTTATTTTTATTTTTCAGGCACTTATGGCAAGCGCTTTCGTTCCCGTATTTTCCGGATTTATCCCTCCTAAATTTCGTGGAGTTAGATATATAGATGGAGGGTTTAGTGATAATTTACCTACACTAGATGAAAATACCATAACGGTCAGTCCTTTTTGCGGAGAAAGTGATATCTGCCCGAGGGACCTATCATCACAACTGTTCCATGTAAGATATATCTGCAAAATAAAATATTTAAAATTTCATGTAAGACAGCAACAAAACTCCAGTTCAGTTGGGAACATATAAGTTATATAGGAGAAAGAAAATTTTAAATTTCAGAGTTAATTTATACATAAGCAACCATTAATTTTATTAAATATGCATTCGAAAATGTACGTCAATAATTATTTATTTGATTTTTTTTTAAATCCTCGGTACCAAAACGGTTATTGGTATTTTCGGAAAATATATAGATTTTCTTTACAAATCACCATTTACGCAATTGTTTTGTTATCCATATCGGTTAATAAGACTTTTACTTAGCAACAAAAAGGTTATAAAAAATCAAAGTGTTAATTATAATTTGAATATTACGCTAACTTAGTAATCATATCTAACGAACATAAATAATTTATGAAGAGCTTTTATAAATGCATTGTATGTATATTTAGAATAATTTGTATTAGCACAATTAAATATGAAAGGTTCATAATTTTTTTTCTGAATTACAATTTGATAATTATTATTTTTAAATTGGGAATTACATTCGTTTTATGTTAAATTTTCTCAATTAATGAATATAATTATTTTATATTTTTTAGGTTAATGTGGCGAATACATCAATAGAACTATCCAAGCAGAATATATATAGGATAGCAAGAATATTATTCCCTCCGAAGCCTGAGACATTATCGAAAATGTGCAAACAAGGTTTCGATGATGCTCTAAAATTCCTTCATAGAAATAACCTAATTAACTGTACCAGTTGTTTATCCGTCCAATCAATATTCGTTGTTTCGGAGAGTATAGATGATAGCTGTGATTACGATCCGGAATGTTCCGAATGTAAAGTACATAGACAAGTAAGTGATTCAAAAGAATCAGTTGCTAAAGGGAATATTCAAAAATCTTTTATCTTTTACAATTTTTGACATAATGCGTTATTTTATGTTCAGGAAGCACTACACAAAGCAAAAATTCCGGATACGATAATGTCAGTATTCCAAGAAGCTATAGATACAGCAAATAAGGGACTTATAAATTGGATTTTTAAGCATCGGGGCATGAAATTGCTCTCAATATTATCCTTGCCTTATACATTGCCTTTTGAAATCGCCTACGCCACTTACTCGAAGTAAGTTATATTCATTTTATGTTGTCTTCACTAATTTTAGTTAAAATTTTCATAAAAATTTCATATATGAATGAATCTCAAATCAAGGTGAAAAAAAATTTTTTTCATGCATTCACGATCACTAATTTGCAATTTTGCATAAATTATGAAAACAAAAACGCCAAATGAGAAGTAATTTTCTTTTATCAAAAAAATTTTTTCCGATAAAAATATTTTTTTATCTTTATATTCAGATTAATATCATGCGGTCCTTTGGTAGGATACAGTGCAAAGACTATGGTACTCACAATTTTGAGCATATTAAAATCTTTGTTAAGACGTGTAGATAAAAAAGGCAGCGAAATATCTTCCAGTATAAAATGTCAGCTTGCTGTAACACAGTACGGAGGTGAGTGTTTCTTCTGATTTATTGATCAAAACACTTTATATGAAAATTGGAAAATAATTTTCCTTTAAAATATTTAAAAAGTTCGTTATTGATATACTATTAAAGAATCGTAAATATTTAAATCTCGTAGCTTTCCTTTACGGGATATCGCTTGCAAAATTCTATTAGACTTAATGTTGTTAATATTAAGCATATATGAAAATAATTTTTCAGATTTTAATGAAGATCCAGATACGTTTCCGGAACCAAAAAAGAATCAAGTAATTAATTTCACAGTTGATTTAGAAGATGATCTCGGAGACTCTGTGACTTCGCTGGGAAACAAAATTCTGTCTAGGAGATCCAGCGTGGTTATTCATAAATCGGAAAAAGAAAATGTTGAAGAAACCTTTGATCAGATTTTAAAAGTTAGTCATTTTTATTTCTTTGAAAAATTTCTGTCGTTTTTATTTTTTTCAAAATGGCGGAAATATTATATACTGGTTCATGTTGATTAAAGAATTAAAAAACTAACTAATATTATATTTACAGGTTACATCTCACCATGATGCTGTCTTAGCCTTCTATTATTTAGATGAAGATAATAAAGTTAAAGTAACTGAAATTTTTGATGTAACAAAAGCTGAAAGCGAAGCCATTTTCCAAGAGAGTCATTCCGATTCCGACAAGTTAGAAAACAGCTGTGAATCGGATACGGAATCCTATAACAATCAAGGTATAATTCATGAATGCTATCTGCTGCTTATATAATAAATGGAATACTCATTAGAAAAACTAAAATAAAAATTTTAAATTGCAAAACAGTAGCAGAAGTAGGGGATTTTTCATGTGAAAGCGAAAGCACTTTTCATTATTTTATGTTCAGTCTGATTTTTAAAGCATTCGTCATTTTCCGGGTCGTTATATATTTACATTAAAATTATCAGGTGCTCGATTTTTATGCTTGAGTTACTTAGGATCATAGTCAGTCGGCGCGGAACATTTACAAACATTTACGCATAATTTTTATGTAATCGTAATTTTAAATGTCAGGCAGCTCTGACAGAGTAATAAACATCATGGATTTCAAAGACAAGTATCACACGTAAAATCTTCTAAAATTTTAGATGAAAGAGGAAGCACGTCCGGGCTATCGGAAGAATCTGGAGATGGTAATTTGGAAGCGGAAAATCAAGGCCTGTTTTCTGATCCGGAAAGCGAATGGTCGTCTTCGACAGCGAGAATGAAACATACGGAGATGAAAGCGGAAGAAACGGATGCGAGACCAGAGTCGGAGCGGATCAGTGGTAACGGAAAATCGGTGCCCAGAAAACTGTCTTTTGCGTTAATGAAACCGTCCTAATTAAGAAAAAAATGTCAAATTGAATTTAATTACAAAAGAGAATCTTCCGATAATTATTTTTCATTTTATTTTTGAGGTAATAATTGTAAATATACTAAGTTTTAATTATAATATGTAATCTTCAATTTCTTTATTTTATTGACGTACAAAATCATATAGATTAAAAAAAAAATAAAATTTAGTCCTGATTCATTTATACTTAATTGCCTATGTGACTTATTCACTTTAAAACAAGAAGAATTGTTGTTAATTCACTAATTCAGGAAAAGGTAGAGATAACTATTCTTTTTCAATCGTAAATCCAATCATTGTTTGAAAGCCTCGCTCCCAATAATCAGCTATACAATATTGTCAAAATATTCCTTTAAATCTGTAAAACATTCTAATATTACTAGAAAGAAAATAAATTCACGATTTATAATTTCAAATTTATGGAAACAATCATACATAGACTAATGCTTAAAGAAAAAACCGCTTACCAAAGAATTTATTTTTTGAAGATAAAGAAATTGGTTTTTAATGTTTCTAATGAAACAAAAAAGGTAAAATAAATAACTTTTATTCAACAACGAGATACATTTGAATCGTAATTTACATACTTCGGTTTTAATCACTGAAATATCAAAGTATTCGCCAAAATAATGGGAACTAGAGTAGATACAAATAGAAATAAAAATGTATGTTCTGTATATTTGAACGTGGTATCTTAACAGTAAATTGCTTACTGATAAAATCTATAAAACTTCCAGGTCAAAAGTATGATTTAAACAAAATCAATATATATTTGAAATTATAATTTTAAGTGAATAATTACCAATATAGTATGCATAAAAAAATTGTTACTACGTAATTTGGTTGAACTTAAATAAAAAATCTCATCATAAGTTGAAATAATTTGATCTATACCTATGTGAAAATTTTTTTTGATTTGATCTATACCTATACCTATGTACAGCTATACCTTTGTGTGAAACATGTACTATTTAATGAAAATTTAGTTCGAAATGTGAGAAATAAGTATGTACAGAGGAAAATTCAT
>JAOWBB010006452.1:0-25860 GCA_028565995.1 Ricinus marginatus | reverse complement strand
CACCCACCCCCCGCAAATGCAGAAAAACAACATTTGGGCTCCGGATCGGGCTCTCGGACCGTATAAACAAGCGACGTATTTTTTCTCCCCCCGAGGGATCGTTCGTCTGCGTCGAATTAATGAATGAAATGCTCCGAAAAAGAAAAAAAGGTTCGGCAAAGCGGGGAAAAGGCTCATAAATGATCCCGAAAATGGATGGATAAATAAAAAGGCAATAAATTAGTGGGAGTATAGAAGGGATGGAACTGAAAATGAGCCAAATCGCTGATGAAATCAACGGAGAGAGCGCGGGAGCTGCGGCAGACAATGGCTGCCAAAATAACTTGAAACCATTATAATGGCCGACAGAAATCTAAACCGGACTTTATTGTTCTCGAAAGCCCCGGAGGTACGGAAGGGAAATGCCGAACGTTCCGGATTTCGGGGCCTCAAGTGGGGTTTTACCCCTACCCTAAGCCCAGCCCGTCACTCTCCCGCTTGTCAAATTCAATAATGCAAAGACACCCCCGCAGCGCGGGCTTTTCCGAAAACGAAAATTTCTCCTGTTTTCCGGGAACGAAACTTTCATTCCTGGAACGAGTGTCCTCTCTTCCCGTGCTTTCTCAGGTCGTGGATATTAAATTTTTCCACTCCCCGGGGGGGGGGGGGGTAAATCACCCTGCCGGAAAAAAACCGGGCGGAAGCTTCCGCAAACCGCAGAGTCACGCTTTTGGCACCTTCCGGGGCCCTTTCCTTTGAGGGTCCGGACCTTCTGCAGAGCCGATCCCCGAGCGAGAAATTCACTTGCAAGATGTCCCTCCTCGGCGAAATTTCGCGTGCAAAGACAAGTTTAATATCCAAAAAAACTTGCGTCATTATAATTATGTGATAATATTGAATATTCATTCCCTTAAGTATGATAAAATACATATATACATTTTTTGATAGTCTGCTGTAGTATCGATCTATTTGGATTGGCGGATTAATGTAAATATTTACTTTGTATCAATCATAGTATCCCTAATGGTTTCCCCATATGTTACGTCCCTCCCTGTCCCTCGCCCGCTCTATATTTTTATAAGCTTTCGATTGTCAAAATACAGTATAAAGATTATACGGATACAGAGTACGTGTGAAACCAAATAAAATTTTTCCGTACATCGCAATCGTTCACGTTGTCTCCTTGTGCACAGCATTCGGATAAAAATTAGAGGCGATTTGACTTCTGTTTATCAAATTCGGAAACTACTTCACGAAATGAAATAAAATACACATGTACGGCATCAGACGCATAATTACATCCCTTTTATTGGTGCGTATTTCGTATGCGTGTGTGTGTGTGTGTGTGTGTGCGTGCGTGTATATACAACTGCAAAAGCTACCTGTTTAGGCGAATGACACCGTCAGCAAGGCACGGCAGGAAACGAATTGGCACACGTCGGCGATGTAAAATATAAAAATTGTTCGGGTGAAGGCATCGCGAACCACGGTTACACTCTCGTGGACGGCGACGGTGATGCAGCCATATTAGTTTACTTATGTCATTAGCTTACATTGTTTTCTCGCTGCATGACGATATTTTGTAATTATCCGACAGGATTTTTTTTTTTTTTGCTTTTTCTATTGTTTCATTTTCTCGGCGGTTTCGATGCCGTTGCACGGGCGAAAGGTGGCGGCCCGAACGCTTCCTGAACCGGTTCGCGGTTTTGGAGTTTGGCGTCCCTTTCCCGGCGAGCAAATTATGGATTTGTTAAGGGAGAAAAAGATAAAAATCGATTCAGCTCAAGGAAAATTGACATTCGCTTTCGGCCCGTCTGCCTTATAAATAATACATTGTTCCAATGAAAAGAAGAAAGAAAGCGGAAGGATAATGGGAAGGAGCGGCAAAATTCTCCCCCCGATCCGCGGCGTTTTCACGCCCTCCCCACCACCCCGCGGAAGGAGATGAAAGGTCTCCACGGAATGAATAAAATAAATTTATACAAAATGATGGAAGGTTTTAATTTGAGGAAAGTGCGCATTCGCGCTGCACCCCGACAGGTGGATCATTTCCAGGAAAAAATGTTTTTCTTTCTTCATTTCCTGGAAATTTAACTTTCTCCCAGAGCACGATCTTACGACGAGATTTATGTTTATTTTTTTCCACCGCCGAAAGAGAGCAGCACTTTACCGCACATCAGGCAGCGATCACCACTCGCTCCACGCGGCGCACCGCCCGCTCTCGACGTCGCCGCAGCAAACTCGTCCAGTCCGGCAGAAAAGGACGTCGCCAACTGCAAAAGCGCACCGTTTTTTTGGCACCACCCCCGCGGCGATCGGGTGGCGTCGAGGACGAGCCCACCTTCCCGTCGGGCGCACCTTCGAAATTCCCACCACCTTCCGATTGCGGCAGCGGATGTCCTCCGTCCACTCCGGAGTTCGTCGACACCCTCGCGACGTCCGTCCCGGAGACATCTCGATCGTCCGCCCTTCGGGTGGCAAAAGTCTCGCCCCTCCTTGCTCCAAGGCACGTCACGCTCCGCAGGGGCACCGGGGAGGTTCGCCTCCGCCATTTGCCGGGTGCAACTGCAAAAATGTCCCAATCTAACCTAACCTCACGTTAAGAACGGTAAACGAAAACCAAACGGGGGCAGAAAAGGCTGCGGAGCGACCCGTAATGGGTTTAATTCACTCCGAAGAATCCTAATCTATCTCCGGGCTTTTAAATTTATTTCTCGAGGTTTTAATTGTCCGAAAAAGGTCGAAGTTTGTACGTAAAAGCTTGTTTCGGCCTCAGGTCTCGACCAGCTTTTATATTACAGATTTTAATGTACAACTTTTTTAAAGGTCTCCGCATCGTCTAAATTTCTCCTCTCGGACGGGTTTAAATTTTCCATTAGATTCCGCATATCCGGGACTTGGCTCTGCCCCTCGGTGCCCGCATCCAAAGGTTTATCCCGCACGCCCTGCGACTTCCTTCCGGAAACGAATGCAGCCGCCCGATCCAGCGACTCCCGACATTCCCGGGATTCCTCTGTCGGCGGTGTTCGGCTGACGGACAATTAATGGCGTGCGTGTCTTGTGCCCTTTGTATTAATGACCTTTTCTATGGTTGCTAACAGGAATTTGTCTGCGAGGCAAATTCCGAACCAGTTATTTTGGCACATTTTTATATTGCGTTGCCTTTGACAAATTCCCGGTTTTGCTTAAGACCGAAATTAACCCATTTCGAAATGCGATCCCCTTTCGAGCTCTTCTCGCCGACTCCGCTTCGAGCCGCGATCCAAGACTTAGCGTCGGCCGAGGATCCCCCGGTTTCCGCTCGCTGCTGCTGGGGAATGGTGGAAAGCGTCCGCCGTGCCATCGGCCGGAGCGTTCCCCCATCGAACGGGCGCCTTGGGAACGCAAAAGCCGCGGCTTCGCGCCGAAGAAAGATGCGGGGAAAACCTTAAAAATGGCCGACGGAGAATCGGGACTCTCAGATAAGTAACGCGCTTAAAAAAAATCCATATTTGTCTTGTATTCCTTCATTTTTTTTCTTATTTACTTTCATTGTTTGTATAATATGTTCCATATCATGTGAGCTGTACAAACACGGACGAATTTACTTTTTTCCTTCCTTCGTAATATTGCATACCTTATGAAAAATACAAAATGGAGTGCACACGGCCAAGGGCTTGGGAAACTCCAAGGTTCGCACCATCTTCCACACACGTGTGTGCGTATATATATATATATATATATGTATTATTCACACGTAGCCCCGGAATTGGCTTTTCATCAGGTCTGTTGCGTAGAGCGGCATTAAACATGTACGTTATCGAATTTCGGTTGGCGGTCCGAAATCAATATATTCCTCATCTATATGGATTAACAAATTGAAAATCATAAATATTCATGTGCATCTCAATTATATTTTATGGATTCGCGGATTTCACCGAAATTAATGCATTGCACTGTGAAATACTCGATTCTTGTCGGGCAAATCTGCAAGACGCGTCAGCGAAAGAAACTGCAATTTTAATGCTTAAATTACTTACGTGTCTCGCGCGTGAAAACGCAGTCGTGGCACATCCAAATGTTACATTATTCGAAAGTGAGAAACTATATTTTGGCATTCGGAGCTGCATGTATGTTTTTCGTTGTTTATACATGTAATTTTTTTACGATATCGATATAAAAATTGTTTTCCCCAAGGTAAAAACGTAAAGTTCGGGAGGACCGTGGAAAAGGTTTCTCCATTTTTATATTCTCGGCTTTTCCGGAGAGAAACGCCGAAGCTCCTCGTTTTCCTTTATTTTATGTTCTTTTTCCAGAGGACGGGGGGAAATTATGGAAAACAAATCGAGCTTCAGTAAAAATAGTAAAAGGCCGTAAAATACTCAGATGACGAGCTGAAAATCATAAATAGGCTTTATTCTGTGCTTTTACGATGAGCAACCTGCCCTCTCGCCTCCTCTCCTGCCACTTCATTTTTTATTTCTCTCCGGCACCGAATTTTCCGGGACTTTATTTCCGTGCACACTCGCTCTGGGGCAACGCAGGCCCCCCCCCCCCCCGCGCGGAGCCGACGCGACCTGCCGGGAGCCCGAGACAGCGTCAGCAATGGGCGCTTTCGGGTGCGCCCAAATGCGCCGGCTGGAAATCGCCGCGATGCGAACTGCTCCGCGCAGTGAGGAAAGGCACCGAGGCCGGGCGCAACCGACGGAGTTTCGACGCCGCACCGAGCACATCCGATTTGGGTGCGCGATTCGCAGTTTCCACTTCCGGAACGTGAGCGACGGCGGCGTTTCCAGATCGCGTCCATCCGAAGGGGTCGGCTCGAGTGCCGGGTCAAACCCCCCCCATCGATCGGCGTTTTGTAAGGAAACGGAAGTGACGCGAAGCAAGAGCAGGAAGAATGCGAAATGTCCTCCATCCGACGGATTCATTAGAGAGAAAAAAGGAGGAAATTCACAAGTTTACGGGAGTGGATTTCGGAAAAGGTCCGGGAGAGCCATCATGAGCATGGCTCCCCGTAGATTTCGGAGACGGGGAAAGCGCAGGGAGAGCTTTTCCTTTGTTTATTACGTCATCTTCACGCAAAAGGTTGTAAAATCCTCTTCCATCCGATCCTTTTCCTTTTTTTTCCTCTCCGTCACCTCCCGCATCGCTTTCTTATTTATTTTCCCTTCATCGCATTGCCAAGCAAAATGACTTTCCCGAAAACTGGAAGGAATCGATTTTTTGTTAACGTTTTCTTGGGCTTTTCACTCGCGCTCGGAATCGCGGTTAAATTCCGGTTCCCGTCGGCCTCCCGGATTTTTCCTCTCTCGGGCAGCTTTTCCGCCCGACCGGAAGCTCCTCCATCGAGGGGAAGAAACCTTAGATTCAACCGGAAAAAACGTACCTGGAAACGGTTCAAGAAACGAAAGCGAGAGGGGCGGGGGCGCTGGAACGGGGCGGAAACGCGGCGAAAGGGACTGGGGCGGCTCTAAAATTAATTAATAAAAGCTCTAAATATTAATATTTATCTTCCTCCTCTCCTTTGGCCCCATTCGCGCCCCGTTCCCTTTCGCGAATCGATATCCGACGCGGGATGCTGCGGTTCTGCCACATTGGAAGTGGAACGATCGGTATCCTGCCACGTTGCTTTCGCTTGCCCCTCCCCCTCCCCCTCCCCCTCCCTCCCCGACCACGAAGGAATCTATTTCTGGCGTCCTTTTCCGCGGAGGGACGCACAAAAGCCTTTCGGGGGTCCGGCAGAATTGTTATTTCTGCTACAATGAATAATTAGAGGAAAAGTGAGCGCGGAACACAATAGAAATGTAGTAAAACATTGTCGGTGATTTAGTACCGCCGTGTGATGGTGCCCCAGCCACGGCTGCCAACTGGAACGGATCCAACTCAGTGATCACAATTTAAAAAAACGAAAATGGCTCTCCTTCCCTTTGCCCAGGTACCGACCCCGCGCACCCCGTCGCCATCGGCCCATTTGTTCCATCCGATTTTCCATTTCGTTTCGATAAATCCAAACGAGAACCCCGGGTCGATCGAAAATTGCAATTATTTCCCTTTTTCAGGGGAAAAATTTTCGAATCGGAATAATTGAAGCGATTAAGAAAGTGTCGAAGAAAGCGGGAGGAAGCCTTTGAATGCGGAGGCTTTGAATTAACGTTCCGGAAGGAAGCGGCCTATTCTTAGACGAAGCCTTCCCGATGCTGCGAAGCCTCCGCGCTGGAAACTCCATTAAACTTAATGACACGGCTCCGGGTTATCCGCCTTTGTTCGCGAATTTCGGAGCGACGAATCGTCGAGGGCGGAGGCAGTAAACCGAAATGTTGCGGCACGACGTCGGGCTCTCGTTTCCAGGTCTGAGCCTCCATTTAAACCGCTCTTTCCTCGTTTCAGGTAATTGCATCGGCCGAGCCGCCCGCGCTCGCAGGCTCTCTCGACCGAAGGAGCCTCTTAGGTTAAGAAGCCAACCCCGGCTCGGGAAGAGAACGGAAACTTCCTTTCGGGTTCCGGCTTTCGCCCCGGTGAATTATTGCCAACCTACAACTCGCACTTCCACGGCCTCCTATTTCATAGACGGTGACGTGAGCCTTTTCCCGGGGATGAATTATTACTCCGGGCGATAATGGAAATACGGTTGGCCCGGCCAGGAAACGCTTCCTTCCGTTTGGCGCGCGGCTCCGAGAAGGAGTCTGAAAAAATTGTCACCCGTCGAGCTTTTAATTTCGAAAGTGGCACGCTCGAGACGTGGTCGCAGACGATAGGCTTTCTCCAAACGCACGCGACTTTTGCCTCGCGAACCCGGAAGGGATTCGTCCGTTGCATCGGCTCCGAATGGCCGGACGACCGAAGGTTTCGACCATCGGGAGATTCGATCGTCGGCCGTTTCAGTGCCCGAGGTTCCGGATAGAGCCGGAACCCCCTCGAAACTTCCGGTCTCGGATCAAATAGGTGTTGCATTTGTCGCAGCACGAAGAAAGCACAGGTTTTCCTCACCTCCCCGCTCGGGTTTTCTGCGGATGCTTCGGCGTGGACCTTCGGTCGGATGCTGCCGTCGTCCTTCATCCATTTCCGGAAGGCATTTTCCGTTCCGGCTCACGGTAGACAACCATTCCTTCCCCGAGCGATTCCTGCAGCCCGATAAAATTTCCTTTTTAAAACTGTTAAGATCGCGTCGCTCCCACCAATCCGGACGGGGGTCCGTCACGCGATTCGTCCAGAAACTTCAGAACGCCCCGATGCACCGACGCACGGGGTGCATTTTATGCGTCTGCCCGCGGCGAACGACGATTTTGGAAATTTCCGTGGCAAGAAATTGCTTGCGGCTCGAGGAGGACTCGAATGCCGCGGGAACCGAGTGCGCCTTTGCGTCCGACTCCAGCGCGATCCCAAGATGCGAAGCCTGAAATTTCGCCTGCGATCGACCGAAGCCTCGGACGCGCAGTTCCACACCGAGGCGCAGACCTGCGGGAAACGCCGCCGATTTTTCCGCAAGCGGCAGACCGAAGCTCTCTGAAGTTGCGCAACGCGACACACTGACCAAAGGTATTCATTTGGAGCGGGCCCAGTAATTCGGCTCCTTCTGGCAGCTTGCCTGTCGCTTGCCCCACCAACTGACATTTTTCTGCTTCTGCCGCGGCAGAAGCGTCGCGGACCGTCCGCGGTAGCAGCTCCCTTTGACTCTCGGACGGACGCGACGACAGAAATATCGCACAAGAAACCATCAATCACCACTCTCGGATTATTAATCAACTTCGAGCAAGTTGCAAGGACGAGACGTATCAACGTGCGCACCGACAACTCGCCTCGCTCACCGATACACCCAAATCGCGGCAGGAAGAAACTGCGGTGCTGCAGATGCACCGAACCGCCACCGGGGAGATGCTTCCAGTTTTGATGCAGCGCGAGGTGGTCTTCCCCTTACGGCGTTCGGCCCCGTATGAAAATCCAGTTTTGTCAGCGTGAAATCAAACGTATTCAATACGTGCAAAAATGTTAATATAATTAACCGACAGCGCACCTTAAGCGAACTTGAACGTTTTCGGAAGGCGTTAACAACCGTGCAAGAAGAGGCTTCTGCGGAGCCGAAGAAGCTGTGGCTCCGGTTTGCAGTCGGCGGCGGTTCTTTACGAAAATTCCGTTCCGTGGGACGTCCGGCACTTCCGACAGTGCCGCCGTCACATCCGTCGGAAGCAATAACGCCGCTCACGAATTCCGGTCAGCGCGCTTCCGCTAATTCTCGCGCGGGCAAAGTGCGGCAAACGCTTCGAAACCTCCCGGAGCTTAATCCCCGAACCTGTCTTCATATTTCATTTTTTTTTTTCTATTCCCCGGGAAGAAAATCCATTTCGGGGGAGAGCGGGAGGGGGAGCAAAGCCCCCGCGAATCCTTTCGACGCGATCCTAATGAATTTAGTGGAAAATCGAAAGGCGAACGCATCCCGAGGGGCGGGAAAAAAGCCGGAAAACCGGCGGGAAATTTCCGAATTTCGAGAGAAGAACGGGATTTATGAACTGTGAAAGATAAAGCAACGAGGCTTCCATCTGGGCGGGCGCGGCGGCGGTGGCGGACGGCAAAAATCCCCAATAAACGAAATTTAATTTTACAGGAGACGATGGTAATAAATGGCGGGAGCAGAAGACAACGCGGCAGCATCCCTCGGAATTTAATTGGGATCATTTGGGCTCCGCAGATAAATAACTCGAGATTCCGAACCTCGGGGTGCATTAGTGGTCCGTGAAGAACGCGAAGGCATTCCTCTCGAAGAAGTGTTGGCCGACCGGAAACATTTGTTACCGCGATATTTATTGCACGAGACCGCGGCGATCGGGCAACCGTGAAGATCCTCCGGGCGCCCGCGTTTCCGGGAGAGGCCCTCGAGAAGGCGGCGGCAGCTCCCGGAGCGTCCCTCGGGACGCGAGCACCCTTCGGGCGGGCGATCCTCCTCCGGTGCCGGAATCCCGGGCCCTCTTCGCCCGTGATGTATCGCCTCCCGATAAAAGTTTTTCCGAGTAAACGCGAAAGTCGCTCCGTGCCCGATCCTTTAAAATAAATAGCAATAAGTTCGTGTTTATGGTTCGAAACGAGCACCGGACGAGAAGAAATAAGTTATTAATTGATTTACGTCGGTAACCCTCAGATCGCTTCTTTTCCAGGGGGCTCGGTCGACCGGAGGGAGGCCCGCACCCGACCCGCTCCTCCTCCTCCTCCGGACCCACTTCCGGTGGGTCGTCCGCCGAAAATCGCAGCGCTTCCGGCGGAAGATTCATCCGCGCGTTTTCTTCGCATCCCCCGTTATCTGCCTTCTGCTTCATTTGCTCTCTCCGCGCTCGCTGCCGGTGCAAAAAAAAAAAAAAAAAAAACCGCCCCGCCGGGAGGTCCGTCGGTCTTAAATCAATCGGACGGTCCTCCGTTTCGGGACGCGCAATAACTTTTCCTCTCCGACCGTACCCGAAAATCAATTCCGGTCACTCGGGCGTCCAAAATCGCTTTTCGGCAATCCGAAATTTACGGGGCCGAGGGGAGGATTCCGAAATCCGAGGGAGAGAGAGAGAGAGAGAGGCGGGGGTTGGGGGGTGGGAACCCTTAATGGCCCCGCGAAGAGAACCTTTACCGAGCGACGAGGCAACTTCTAAGCAATGTTTGCACAACCGAAATGCAAAGGATTTTCTGTTTGTGCGTGAGGAGCGGGAGGACGGAAAACACCGGCAACGGAAATGGGAAAGGTAACCGAATCCGCAGCCTGCGAAAACCTAAAAACAAGTTTTCGCCGAAAATTTCGTTCCTAATTATTCCGTAGGAAAGCGGCATTGAAGACGGACTCCAGTTCACCGCAGGAAAGAGCCGGAGGATGCGGAGGAAAGGAAGCAAAAGGATCGGAAACCGGGTTCCAGGCTTTTATTTACCTTCCGCGGGAGCGTCCTCTCCTAAAAATTACTAATCCATTTAATTCCAGATAGCAAATAAAGCAGTTTCGGAGAGAAAGCACTGCAACCTCGGGTTCCGCGTCGATTTTCCAACTCGAAATTAATCGAAATTCGTCTGCTGTGCGAGAATAGATAACCGCTTTTCAACTTTTAAAGTTTCCCCGACGGTTTCTATTTAACTGGCAAAAATTGATTTCCCGAGCCCGAGCAGCAATCTGAATCGAAGCTAATAACATCAATTTGACGATCGATTATGTAGAATTAATCGAGGACTTCGCAAAGAAAGAGCATTCGCAAAGAGGAATCGCGTTGGTTTATCCGAAAGATGACGTCCCTCGGAGTTTGCGGGCTTTTATCCGAGGATCGACGGTTCCCCGCCCGTCCCGCAGAGAATACATTTATCTGTCGGAATCGCCGGTCCAAAAGCTCGAATCGTTCGGGGCAGAGTCAATTCGTTTGAAAAATTTATTTACATACACTTCCTGCCTCTACTTTTTACGTCTTTTTAAAATCCGCTTCCAGTCTCCCGGGTTAAATTGCGATTTTATCGGGGAAGGACGGAAATACCGGGGGCGCTCGGGAGTGAGAGAGAGAGAGAGCGAGCGCGGGTTTATTTGGGCAAGGAAATGAGCCGGTTTCGGCGAAAATAGAGCGCAGATATTGGTGAAAAATTAAAATTCCGGTCGGGGGCAAACGCGGCGGTCGAGCTCCGAGAATCGTCGGAGTTTTTTTGCACGCGACAAATAACGTCTCCAATTATTAGTTATATGTTAAATTTACTCTTCCGAACTGAAAATTTAGAAAAATCTCGAAAACGGCCGGTCGGAGCACGTCTGCTAATGACGAAATAGCTTTGCGGAAATTACCTGTAAAATGCGATTATCTATTTTCGTTTCGTTTTTTTTTTTTTTCTGCCTGCGAAGAAAGGACTCCTGCGCTGCACGTCTCGTCGCATGGTTTTTCTCGCCCCGCGAGGTTGGCAGCAAATTCCGTCGGGCTCGATATCGGAAAACTTATTTTACCCATATAAAAAAAAAAAAAAAAAAAAAAAACGAATTTTTGTATTTTTCCGTTACCGGATAATTAACATGTGACACGGCGTTTCTTTGATCCCGATAGAAACGTCTCGAACGTTCTTTCACGTGAACAATTATCCCCGATGATTTGTCGGAAAATGTTTTGTTATTTTGGCGAACAAAGAAATCGTGTGCGGATCTGTCGCAATTAATCGTCTCACAACGAGGCCCTGCCTCGGATTCGCAACATCCGAAGGTTGGCGATAACTTGCTTCTGGCATGCACCGCCGACCCGTGCGCCTTCCTCGCACATCGGCGGCACAACAGGAGGCAAATTAAGCGCTCGTCGGAAGTGCGACACCGACGCCGCTCGCAGGTGAAGCTCCCGCAACTTTCGAAGCAGACGATTCCAATCGGAAACGGGTCTGCTGCGGGTCAGTACGTTAACCCACGCGAAACCGAACCCGGAAACGGGCAGCTTTTTGCCCGCCGTCCCGAAAATGCGGCGCTGACGAAGCCCGGCAAAATCAAGAGAAAGCAATGAGCGGCGGATTTTTTGGGAGATGGAGCCCCCGGAGATCGTTCGGGGATAATAAATGCGACGTGCCAAAGTGCAGGGCTTAGCGGGCCCCGCCGGGGTTTCGGGGGAGGCCGCGAACACCCGGACCGCCCCGCAATCTCCAGAACTTGCCTCCAAAGTACCCGGAAGTTACGCATCGTGAGATCTCGGGTCCGACCGCCGGAAATTATGGAAGGGCAAAGCCGCTGGGAGGCGAGCGAAGTCATCATGCCGAAAGAGTGGCGGGGAGTTAAAGCTATAAATATTTTTCCTTTGGGACTCGAAATTTATTTTCCACAGCCATGATTTTCCCTTTACCGAAATTGCCTTTTTGCCTCTCCCGTTCCCGAAAAGCTCGAAAATCCCAAATAGCCGCGTGTGCGGTTCCTCCGCTTCTTTCTCCCATTTCGCTCCCGCGTTTGATCCCTCTCGCTCGCCCTCGCGACGTGCCGCCGCCTTGCGCGTACCTCCTCGGCCGGAAAATTGCGGCGTCGCGTGCCCCATTGAGACCCACCCCGTCCGGCGTTCAGTGCCCGTTCGCATTGCCAATTCCATTAACTTCGGCCACGGATCAAGGGATCCGTCCGTGTATTTTACGGCCGCTCGCGACAAGATTGATGCTTTATAATTACAGGTAGGAATCCCGCCATTATTAACGGATAACTTGAGACGGGAAGGAAATTAATGGTCCCGCTCCGTGAAGACGAGCCGCGTTTTTCACGCGGCTTCTTCCCCCTCCCGGAGGGATGAAGGAAACCCCCGGAGGCGCTGCACGCGAGCCGCGGAAACGCACGTTTTTGGCGGGAAGAGGGAAGACGGCCCACGTGTGGAAAGCAAAAAGGCTTTTTCACAAATGAAAAATATTCCTCGGCGACATGCTGCGGGGCCGAGAGCGAGATCGAAGATATTCCCTCTCGAATGAAATTTCAATGATTTTCTTTTTCTGCCGGACAAAGAGCTTTTGTGGCTTTTCAAAGCTCCGAAGGTCTCTCGTCGTCTTCGCAAGCGTTTCGCGTCGCTCGTCCTGATGCGGCGGCGTCTTTGGCTGGAAACCCCCGAACTTCCGCGGCTTTGGGCTTTGGCTCCCGTCCGAAGCGATGCCCCGGATGACGAGCTTTTCGATCTGGCGGAGGTCGCAGCGACGGGTTCCTCCGGCGACGCCCGAGGCGCCGATTAAAAAAAAAGCGGCACAGTCCCGGAACCCGATCGGAGTGGCGGTCCAAACCACGGCCGAACAACTCCGCGTGCTGCTTTTTTCGCTGGTTCCGGAAAATCCGGGATATCGGCAGGTGAAAGTAAAAACCGGCGGAAACGGAAATAAACGAACAATAGGGAAGACGGGAGGAATTTGTGCAGGGTATTGGAAAAAGATATGTTCCATCAGGAGAAGACATTATTTATTCACCGTATGATATTTGCTTTCTTTAACGTATAAAAATGATACTTCCTTTTATCTGCAATGAATAAAGAACGAATAAAACTGAGAATGACGTTTTAAAAATATAACGCGGGGACCTCCGACGAAAACAGGAGGAATTTCTTGTCGCTGGAACGTTATGGATCGTCCTCCGGATGGAAGCAGCGCCCCTTGCACGCCGACGCGTCCATTATGACGGTTCTCGATGCGTTTCCGCCCCGCGAAACACCACGCGAGCTGCAAAACGCGGACAAACTCGGCCAAAAGAGATCAGCTTAAGGCGAGAAGTTTTTTACGCCTCCCCCAGAGCGCTCTCCCTTCCCCTGTCGTCGGGCGCGCATTACGTTTCTGACGCCACGACGTTTTTGCCTCGCTTCCGGCGATGCGACGGGTTCGGCCTCAGGTACCGGAGAGGTCCTCGTAAATTTCGAAAGAAACCGGTTCTAAATTTGGAAAAGGATTTCCCGTCCGGAGAGGGAATAAAAAAAAAAAAGTCTGCCAGGAAAATCTCGGCATTAAAGGAAATTCTCAAATTCGTAAAAAATATTTTTTTTCCTTTTTCTAACTCAAAGGTTTTTCCTTTTTCCTGGGACTCGTTTCAAAGGAAATGGAATGGAACTTGATTTGAATTATTCTTTGCAATTTTTTTCACCCATTTTTTTTTTTTCTTATTTCTTATATTTCATCCGATACACTTTTAAAACATTTTCGTTTTTTCCCTCTGCTACCGCCGGGGCAAAGAAAAGCGTAATTCGAACGCTCGGATGGAAAAAATTGTTTTGTTCGCGGACTAATGGATGAAAAACCAGGTCCGAATGCGGAAAATCCCCCTCTCCCTGCCCGGAGTCACAGAAGGATGCAAAGAAAGGGTAAAATCCGAGTTCTTCCGCCACGTCAACTAATGCTGCGGTCGATGCCAGTAACGACTCCGAAGGGAACATTAAAAATTGATAGTTACGGCGTAGTGAATTAAAACAATGGCCGTGCTGTCGGAACCGGAAACCATAAACGCCTGCGCATCTTGGACACCCGCCGATGTTTACTCTTCCGCCAAAATAATGGCAGTGCTTCCGGTTAGAGTTCCGCATACTTTCTTTTTCAGTTTACATTTCTGTCATCGGGGGGGGGGGGGGGCGAAACCGCTGCGGGGGGAAAAAGTGGTGGCCGCCCTCGGGGCTCGACGTGCACCGGCCCGTCACACTATTAATAAATAACGAAAAAGTAATTTGCGGGATCTTCCTGCGTGCACGACCCACGTGGCGGATGAAAATATATTTACCGGGGATTAGAGAAATCAATTTGAAAGCGTGATCAAATATTCCGGAGCAGAGGGCCCTTTTTTCGGGGCTCCGGGGAAGAACAGTTGGATTCGGTGAATATTTCATGTCGCGGTAGGAGAAAGGAAGCGCGTCGGCATGCCCCGGACAAGCTTCTTTTATTTTCCGCGTTAAAAATAAAAAAGAAGATTAAATGGATGATGTATGAGGCAAGGAAGAGGAACTTTCCGTGAGCTGCATTCTTAAGCGCGCCCCGGACCGGAGCGAAGTGCACGGAAAGAACGGGAAAAGTCGAAGATTTGATCGTGAGATCGAAAATCGTGGAAGGAAAATCCGTGGCGGGAATTTCAAAGATCTTTTACGTTTATTGCAACCACGACATGACGGCTATTTACACGAGGCGTCACTCCTTCTCGTTACGGCGCCACGCTGCGGTTAATCCGATCGGATTAATCTTTCGCAAACAAACGGTCTCGCGCATCTTCTCCGTTGAAAAGGTTTCGCGAACCCGTTCGACGGCGGCGTTGAGATTCCCCGCGCTTTGTTCTTTCCCCGCTACCGAAATCGGACACCATAATGGCTCCGCGAATCGACGGAACCTCCGGGCGACGGCACCCCCGCATATGCGAATCCACAAAAGGATATTCAATCCCGCGAAACTCCCGTTTGCCTTTCGAACGGAAGCGGCCCGGGTTGCGACGGAACCGTATTCGAGAGTTTTCCCGTGCTTCTTGCGGCCATTTTGAATTTGCGGAGGGCCGTGACCGGCGTCAAATTTTAATACGGACAACGCGTCCTTCCAATTGGTCGACCATACGAAAAAAGAGATGCGAAATCCCTTCTTCCACGGCCCATTTGTCAGATTACTCATCAGTCGGCTAATGGCTAATCCCGGTCACTTACCGTCCGTTCCTACTGTAATGAATACTTTATGAGAGGGAAGGGGGGGGCGGAGGGATCAGCGCTACGCGGAAACTTCGCAGAAATCGACGGTGCCACCTTTCCAGCGACACCGATCGCGTTCTCGCCTCGTTCCTCCTCCGCACGGGAGGACCAATCCAAAGCCTGCTCTCGAAGCGAGGCGTCGCCCCGCGGTCCCGCCGACCAATCGCGTTCCTCAGGTACAGGTTCCGACGGCCCCGCCCGCGGCGGATGCTCGAAAGTTTGCTCGAAAAATATCCTGCCTTCATTTTTTTTAGAGATGGCAAAAATGAATTGTTTTATTTGGCATTGCATTGAGATGCTTAGCGTCGTCCCGAGTGACTCAGTTGGCGTCGGTCGGTTCTCTGGTTAGAATCGTGGGATTGTTTCTTTTATTTTTATTTTATTTTATTTTATTTTTTTTTTTTATCATTCTTATAATTTTATTCTTCCATTGATTTGTAACTTACTTGTAAATTTTACGTTTGCACTGAATCCGGCTGGTTCCGGTTTTACTTCTCGTCGCCATCCGATCGTCCACTACCTGTGCATCTGAAACATTCCGCTAATCCGTTAAAGTTGAAACTTTTTGCAATGTCCGGTGAATGCCGCGGGTTTTCCGAATTAATCTTTATTGTCAAAGCATCGCCGTCGGTTAAGAAATGCCGAAACGCGACTTGGGTTCGCGCGTTTTAACTTGTGGTGAGCACCCCACGTGCAAGAACTGCAGATAGTTATGAATGCTCCTGTCTTCATATCTGCCACGATGCGTTGAAAATTCCTGTCCGTTCGTATTTTTTTTTCCGGCATCATCAAGTGAACGTGATCGCCACTTGGCGGACCCAACCGGTCGAACGCTCCTCTTGTCAAGTTTGCTTCCGCGACTTCCGCTCGTGTGCCCGCGGTCGGCGCGAAAAGGTATTCGGCTTGGGGCGGTGTATTTCAGCATCCGATGCCCGCGAACGGGGCGTCGTTTCCGTACCCCGACGACCCGCGACTGATCCTTTCCCCCGATCTCGTGCCGTGTCCGGTCTCGAGTCGTTCGCCAGGGCAAAGCGGTTCGGGACTTCGTCGATTCCTGAACGGGGCACGGCACGGGCACGAATTCCGTCCGGAAAATTCTCGGCTGATAAACGGACGAGCAGACGTGTGCGACCTTATCGGGGAAGATGAAACTTCATCAGCATCTTCTTCTCACTTGGGTTCCCGAGGGAATGCGGCAGCTTGAGTAACCGGAAGCCTTTGCAGTTGATCTGGGCTCATCCCGCGAATGGTGCGGACCCGTCCCGGGTTCCGGAGTGACTTTTGCAATTTCTCATTTGGTTGCCTAAACTGAAGGACCGCCACATTTGATTTTGGTTCCGCACCCGATGGATCTTTCCATTTGGGATGCGTTTTTCCTTGCGGAATTAGCGAACCATTCAATTACATCTACCTGGGACGATTTGCATTTTGAAGCGGTTCCGATTTAAAAACTTGGTTAAAATACAAATCTTGATTTATTGTCGGATGCACCGCGTCTCCCCCTTACGATCAATATTCGATTTGCATGTGCCACGTTTGTTTTTCCCTCCTGATTTACAATATTTTGAGGCGTGCTCTCGTTCGTGAACGCTTAAGGCTCTACCTCGAACCATGCGGATGTGAGGTGCGAGAGAAATTCGGGTGTTCGAAGTCCTTCCGCGTCAGCACCGGGCGACGTTGTCGGAGAAGCGATTTGGAGCTGCCTCGCTCATTGCTTCTGCTTCGCCAAGGATTTTTGCCGTCTTGCGAGCGACATCACCCGACGGCAAACGAGGTCCAAGGTGACGATCTGTCGAACGCCGTCGAAGCCCGTTTTTTGATGCCGTGGCCGAATGTGCCCGAAGTGATTTCCAGTTGTCGATAAAGGGTTGAGACTTAACAAAATAACAGGCGATACGCCCTCGTCTGGAGTTTCCCTTCACCGCTGCACAACTGCAGTCTCTGCTTAAATTTGTTTAATTTACTGGCACTGCTTCCTCACTTTAAGCCCAGATAACGATGGCTTACATAAATTTTTAAACTTATTCACTTAAACTTACTTATAACGCCTGAAACTAATTCTAGCTCGATGCTGTTCGGAAGAGTTTTTACTATCTTCGTGTCGCTTTTTAAAAAAACGCACCGTTTGGTTAACTGAATTCGGTGCCAAAAGCTTCCGTGCCGTGGTCAAAGCAAAACTACGTGCAGGAGCAACCGGGAGGTAAAATCGAAGATATATCGTGGTGAAAACCGGCATGTACGCGTGTGTTCGCAAGTGTGCACATACCCGCGGCGCGACTTCTTTGGCATTTAACGGCAGTCGCGGGCAGTTCAGCGGATTTGCATAAGGGAAAAGCGATGGTCGCTGCCGGCACGGACTTTTCGAAGGGTTGCGATTACATCGACTCACCCATTTCTGGACGGTGGATGCCTCTTTGGGCTAGGAACTGGGGAAATTCCGCGGGAGCATTGGTTCCAGCCGTGCACATTCGGATCCCGCGATCCTCTTCGCCTGCGAAAGATGCGGCGGTGCAGGCCCCGCGGCGGTTTCGGTGCCTCCGCCCGAAGCAACATCGCAGGGTAAACGGAATTTAAGCCGGTTGACTGTATGGGAGAACGTGCCAAAAGCATTAGCAATCCTTCAGGACCCGTCAAACATCTCGATATTTATTTTATCTTTTTGTTTTTATTCTCGATAAATAACCGGTAAAGTAAATGACAAACAGTTCGGTGCTTAAACGTCACCGATCCTGCGGCACGACCACATCTTTCGATCTCCGATCCCAGATCTGCTGCAGCAAAAGCCTCGCTTTTAGGTGTAACGCGCGGATTCGGTTACTGGAACGGCACACGTGAAAGAAGGCAAAAAAATCTGAAATTCAGCTCCCTCGCCCATTTAAGGTTTCTGTCCGAGCGTATTTAAAAAGCGGGATTTTCGCTTCACCTTCCAGAACGTTCTGCTGGAAAACCCGGGGGGGCGGGGGTGAGGGGGAGGGAAATTAATAATAAATTTTTTCCCTCGTTTCCTCCCGAATTCAAAGCTTTCTTTCCGCTCCCTTTTCGGGTGAAGAATGGAAGATTTATTTTGTCGCAGCCTTTCCGCAAGAAAAAGCAAATCGCTGCGACCCCCCCCCCCCCCGAAAGCCATCCGGTTATTTCAAAAAAAAAAAAAAAAAGGATTTTCCGGCAAGTCTTGTCGATGATGCGAAAATTTTTCCAAAGGTGCCCCGCCGCTTTCCCTCGGGCCGAGATCCGGGATGACCAAGGAGGGAAGAGGGATGATTTACCGGGACATCTTCCTCCGAAAAACGCCACATTTAGAAAAGGTTGCAATTCTCAAAAGGCCATAATTTAGGAAATATTGTCGCAAAGACACTTTTCGCAAAAAGTTTTTCTATTATTTTTCGAACGGCCCTGCGGTCTTATATTTTCGCGTTTATTGATTTTGGGGGGAAAAAAATAAATTTAATCTCCCCACTATACGGGGTGTGACGTCCGTTAATTAAAACCGTATTCTCGACCGGGTCTTGCCGCTGCTTCCCGGAGGCTCCATCCCTCGGGAACGAGGCACGGCGACCGGGCTTTTCCGGCACCGTGCCCGTTAACTCGCTCGGACGCTGCCGTGGGAATTTTCCACTCCATTAGGGGCATTTTTTGCCGCCGTCGAATGAAAAAGCGGAGAATCTCCGGCAAGAAATTCTGATAAACAAAACCATTTATTTTCTCCAGAAAAAGCGGATAAACTTCCAGTGAAAAAACTTTTTTCTTCTCCCAATAAAAATCCGCCGTAGAAAATAATTTTCTGGATACCTCGCAGTGCAATAAATCCCGAGATAACACCTGAACCTGAAAGCCCCGCGGCATCGCCACGATTTATGTTTATTATAAATGTACTCCGTTGACGGGGCAGGCGCCAATGCAGACTTTTCGGTGCGCACACCCGGGCAACGCGTTCCGAAGAGAGCGAAACCCTCCCCATCGGTGCTTGTCCATCGGGGACCGGGGCAGAGCTCAAGTGGCGAATGATGGTGCCGGGGGTAAAAATATCAAAAACATAGCTCATCAGCTATGCCGTCCGCGTTTCCTTATTCACTTGACGATCCCGGTGAGTTACGACGTAAATCGTGAGAAGCCTTTCCTTCCGACAGCAAATTTAATGAATTCCTGTCGTTTCTAAATTCACCTTGCCCCAATCAAATTGTTTTCTTTTTTCCCCCGCGCCCCCCCCCCCGGTTTCCTCGCGTTTACTGCGGTTTTCTTCCCTTGGCGGCGCCTTTCCGCGGTACCCGGGAATCCGAATCCTAAATCTCAACCTCAAATCCGTCTAGCAACGCTCCCGCGGGTCGAACTTGCGAAAGCTTTTTCTTTTTTCCAGCTTTCCCCACCCGCTAAAACGCAACGTTTAATTCCATTTTCTTGCCGCGTAATGGAACGAGACGTCGGCCCTTTCCGGGGCTGAATCCGTCCCGGGCTTTCGGAACGGCGTTCGAGCCTTTTTTTGCATGCGACACAGTCGGTGGCGCTACGTTTTAAATGTTTCCGAACGCGCGTCACGGGTGCTGCTTTGGTTGCAGATCATTCGGATCCTGCCGCGCGTGAGTGAAGTCCCTGGAAAAAAGCTGAAGGTTTCCGTCCTCCGGAATCGGACCGTTTCCCCCCCCCCGACGATTATGACACGCGAGTGACGTCCCGTGGCGAGAGGGCTTCTGCCAGGCGTGCCAACTCGAAAAAGACAATAATTTAATTGCTGACAACTGAAAATATCCGTGCAAGAGGGAGCGAGGAGAAAAAGCTGCGCTTAAACGGATTTCGTCACCGAAACCCGCATTGTTTCCGCCGCAGCGTCAGGCAGCGGAGTCCGAAGGAAGTGGAATTATTTCTGGCAGACGTTCGTGATAGCCGAACGCGGGTCCCTCCAATTAAAAAAAAATTTGATTTTGCCAAAAAGCCGAATGCTGCCGATCCTCGCAACGCTTCCGACATAAATCACCTCCGACGGCGTCCGTTCGCGCACTTTTCCGGCTCAGACGGGCGGGGGGGGGAACCCGAAACCTCCGCCGGAAGTTTCCCGAATCTTCGAACATTAATGGCCTGGAAGGAGAGTCCCGAAGATGCTGGGCTGGTTGGTAAGTAGACGGGAGACGGCGAGCTGTCGGAGCAGCGTCGACGGCGTCTTCTCTTTTCTGCATGAAAAGCGCTTCTTCTAATTTTCACCCGCAGAACGAGAGCCTCCGCTTCCAAGTGATCGAAGCGGATGTCCTCCGGCAGCAGCTTCCTCCGGAGCCCTCCGTTTCCACGTTAAATGTTTGCCAGGGTTTTCGCTCCGGCTCTTCCTCCGCCTCGCCCGGTCCCGGTTTCTTTCATTTTTAAACGATGAAAATGAATTTCTTCCTTCCGCTCCGTAAAAATTAATTTCCGGATAAAAAAAAAAAAAAAAAAAAAAAGTCCATTGCAAATCCACTCGCTTTTTGCGTTCACTACAATAAGGCTTCCTCCGAGAGCGGATAAATTCCTTTTCCCGCTGCAGAAGACGCGAACGTCGCTGACGACGCACCCGCGGGGGTCGACGCGTGACGGTCACGGCCTCTGCGGGGCTCCCCGGCGTGCCTCGGGCAAGAGCCGTTCGAACGCGAATCCCAGAGGCGACAAAATTCCGGCTTTAAAGTGGAAATTGCGCACGGTTTGAAAGGCAGTTTCCTCCCTCCTTGGACAACGGCGACGCCAGATTCTGCCGGTTGGTGAATACCCAAGGAATACAAGTTCGTCCCTGGAATTTCCAGAGCCCGACCAGCGTTTAAGCCTCCAAATGGTTCTGCGGTACCCGGTCTCGAGAGTTTCGCCTTTCCGGAGGAAACCAAACGCCGGATCGGAGAGCTCGCCGAGGATTTGCCGGGAATCGCGAACGTCGTCGCGCGAACTGCGTTCGCGGTTTCTCCCTCGGCCCCGGGAAAAGGTAAGGTTTCGCCCTCGCATTCTCAATTTCGAACCTTCCGTTCGACGCGATCGTCCTCGGATTTTGCGTTTACACTTGAAGAGCCGCCGGAACCGGGGCTTCGCCCTGCGCCGGCGGCGGCCCCGCACGGGGCTCGGGTTCCTCGTCATCCTCCGCCCGTTCGCCGAACCTTTTTGCATCGCCCGGGAAATTTCTTGCCTTCCGGCATTCTATCTCAATCTTTTAATTTTCTCGTAATTTAAGTAATTTATTAATTTGCATACCTTGTCCCGTGGGCAACGATGTCTGGAACTTTTTAAACTTGTTATCCGGAGAAGGGAAAACCGTGGTAAGACGGCTCGGGCATCAACTCCTAAGATGCTTGATTTATGGAAGGAAGAAGCTTTCGCAAAGTTTGTTTTTTGAGTCGCCCGTAATGAAGACATTCTTCCCTTTTTTTCCCGAAAAAAATTTTTCTTTCTCCGTCGCGTTATTGCCTCCGGATTCTGGAGACTCCTTCTCTTCCCTTTTCTCCTCCTCTGCTCTGCGGGAAACTCGAGTTCCGGTTAATTCGACGCACACTTCCCTTTTTTCCGAGTTAATTGCCCTTAATGAACGGCATTGGCCCAAAAAATGTGGGAAACTGCTGAATTTCCTCCTCCGGCCATTCGCGTTACACGGTCTTGCAAAAAAACAAATTCACCTCGTTTCCACAACATTGGTCGTTAGCAAACTTAAACCCTTTAATATATTTATGGCGGATGTAACTCTTGTGAGATTAACTGCGGTAAATATGCAAAGGAAATGGTAAGGTCCATTAAGAGAGATGTAACTTGGGTTATCTGAGAAATTTTTGCATCGTAAAAGCGCGGCACCAACCGCACTCCACGTCGTCGTCCTCCGCGGCTCCTCTCGGTCAGCGAAATTGATGCCCCCGCCTGAATTTTTCCGCCTCCCTCGTCTCCTTCGTTGCTGTCGCCTCCGGCAGGAGGCCCCGCACGTTTTGTTCCTCCGTCACCGACGTAGGCCGACGTTCCAGGGCCTCGTCACGGTTTCCGAAAAACGGACAGATAAGTGCGAGAGCGTTCCCATCCGGCTGCCTCCCCCGGTGGTCGCTTCTCCTCCTTCGGCTTTTCCGAGTTTTTCCCTCGGGAGAGGTTTTCCGCATCCCATTGGATTTATCGCGACGCACACGTCGCGCGTTTTGCAGCTCGCACCTTCGGCGGGTGTCTCCTCCTCTCCCTTATCCCGATGGATGCCAGGATGCGCTTTAGACGATTCATTTTATTTTCCGACTCCGAGAATCATGCGGCACGAACGAGAAAACGAAAATGTCCGTTGCCATTTTTCTTTCTTGCACGTTCCCCGTTTGTCTTGCAGGCCGGTTATTAATAGGATTTCCACCTTCCTACAGCTCCGATAAACGCATTGCAACGTTCGAGTGTTTTGCGTGAGAAATTTTCAAAAACCTTTTCTCGTCCTCTCCTCCATTTTTCTCCCTTTCCTTCGCCCCTGAAACATTTTCCTTCCTCGCATACAAGCCATTGCCTTCGCTCCTTCCTTGGCTGCTCCGGCAGCGCACGTTTTTATCCTTAAATTAAAAAATTTTCCCGAAGCTCCCAAACTCCCGTTCATGTTCGTCGGACGAGAGAGCGAGAGAGAGATCGTGACGATTCTGCCGCGCTGCAGTGGATGCAAAAAAGGAACGCTTCGTGGTTCGCAGAGCAAAAGATAGATTCGATTAATATCTCGGCACCTTGTCTCTGAGATGCCGGCACCGAGAAGCGGTGAAACAATCGAACTTCCTTTTTCTGCCGGGTGCGAGCGTCGCGAGTTTTCCGGGGGAGAATCGTGGCAGAAGATATTAAATCGCGACGCCCCGCGAAAAATCCGCTGATGCGTTTTTATTTATGGAAATGCCTCCGCAGTGTTCCTTTCCCTTTTTTTCCCAGTTTCCGCCGCGGAATGAAAAAAAAAAAAAATTAAAAGGAGAAAAAGTCATTTTTTGAAACGTGAAAAACGTCTATCAAAGATAATGAAATTCTTTTGAAAACCTTATGTGAAATAAGCATTCGCCCCGTTTCATCCCCTTCAACTTCTGATACAATTTTTCATTTCAATGGCGGAACGGCGGCAGCGTCGGAAGGTCTCACTCGCGGAGGATCTTTCCTCCCGGATTCTGCCGATGTTATTAATGAACCTCAATTAAAATAGCGTCGGGCCCCGATGATCCCGCCGGCAGATTCCGCGGGCGGCGCCTCGTTTCAAAAGCACGAGAGACCCGCCTTTTGCCAACTTGGCAAAGGCAGTCTTGAATGCCGGGGAACGTCCCACTTAACTGACAAAAAGATGTCCGATCGCGACCAAGCAGCCTTTCCGTGCCCAAATGAAGAGTCCGAGCAGCGTCGACTTTCGATCGGAATTTTCGCCGCCGTCCAGACGAAGAAAAAGGAGCGACCGGCTGCGGAAACTGCGGAGTTCCGGTTTCCACAAGGGGCTTCCGTTCTCCCGGCCGATCCGAACCTTGTTCCGGGCAAGAGCGCACGGGAGGCGCCCGCAGTAAATAAAAGACTCCGGTTTAAGCGAAGCTTTTGCGGACGGCGAAGGTGAACGGGCCGCAGGAACATCAATAACCGTGGAAGAGGGAAAAGTTTTCAGCTAAATGCGAAACACGCGTTTGTCCTACGCAGGAAGTGCAGAAGGAGAGCTGTCATTTGAATGTAATGTAATGCTTTTGAGAACTGCTTTAAATTCTTCGCGAAAGCTCCTTAAGGATATTCTGGAACTTTCGCTTTGGAACCGTTTAAGATATTGCCCGCGTTTGGCTGTTTGGAAACTTCCATAAAAGCTCGGAGACTTTTCTTTGTCGTCTCCGTAATCATCTCCCTCCGTTGTTGCGGAGTTTCCACTTTCTCGAAAACTTTTTTATGGCAAAAACGGATTTCCCAATCAGGAAATAAGAGACTCCCCCCCGATATTCGCTCCTTCTTCGAGGACTTCCAGAACGAAAACTTCCCGAAGCGCCACTTCCTTCGCTCCGGTGGCCGAAGTGCTTCCATCTCAATTCTGGAAGGCGTCGGGACTTCGTTTTCTGAAGGCGGTGGAAAAGTCAAACTCGAAATTCACCCTCCCGACTCCGGTCTCCTCCTTTTGCTTTTTATCATTCCGCGCGCGGTTGTCTAGTCAGCAGCCTCTTTTCCGCTCCTCACGTTCGGGCGCCGTTATCGTCGAAGCGAAAGCATCGCCCGTTCCAACGCCTCCGTCGCTTATTTACCGCCTTCGGTAACGTTCCCGGCAAATCTCCTCGTCTCCTTTCCCTCCACGACGGCGTTTCCTCCTTCTTCAAACGACTTTCCTTCGCAGCTTCTCAACGGCTTCTCGGTCCCCCGTCGACGATAAGGAAAAGTTACGCCGGAATTGAATCCGAGCAGAAATTCCCGATCGGAGAGCAAACGCGGGACCCTGGTCTCCTCCCAAACCGGGTGAAGTTGCCGAGAGAAGCAGGAAAGAGGGAGACCGTAAGAGATTCACCGTAAAACCCTTCATAATTCCATCCCCAAGGTTTAAGATTTTCCTGGAGCTTCCCTTCACTTCCACGTCACACGTCAGCCTTCACCAGTGTCAGCAGTATTGTTTTCTGTCATTTCGCAAATATAATTGATTTAATCCATTACTGCTGTTAGAAATATCGTTCGCTTCCCTTTCCTCGTGAAAGATCGATTTTAAGGTAACAACGCCGAGAACGGGTGATCGCTGTGGCTTAAGCGACAAAGACAGAAAAATTAAGAACTGCCGGGAAAACGTGAAAACCTTTCGCGAGGCAAAGAGGCACGAAGAGAGCTGCGGGCTTTTGCCATCGCCTCTAAGCAAATTTCCACAGATTTCCACGGGAGACAGGGGCGCGTCTGGTTTCTTCCTTTTTTTTTTTTTTTTTCACGATGTTTATTCGGGCCCCGACGCAATGAAATGCAGGTAGTCGCATGCGCCACGTCAAAAATGTCGGGTGCTCGTGTTCGGGGTTGAACGCGGCCCCTTTTGCCCGGAAATCATCCTCCATCGGCGCGGGGGCCGCTGCAGCGTGCACGGCTTCCGTCCGGCATCTTTCCCCACCGCAAGTATGTGATAAAATTTGTAATCCGGGGTCTGAGGGAGTCTAATTCCACGCATTATTTATATGCGGCTCAAAGTTGCCCCGTCCGAAAAGCATTCCCCTCTAACGACAGTTGTTCGGAATTAGCATCACCCGCGAAAATTCTCTTCCGGCGTATAACTTTAAGCACTAATTACGATGTTAATTTCGTTTTCGGGTTTATAGAAAGAAGGCCGAGGCTGGAATTCCAGAAAGTTTTCCCAAAGGAGGAAGAAGAATGCGAGGATTTCGGATGGCGGGAAACGGAGGCTGCCTCCCGACGAGTTCCGCACTCCTGGAACGTCTTTCGGAAATTACTTACCGCTTTCGGAGCTGGAATTCGTTTCTTTTCCAAATAATTCCGTGGAAAATTCTTTTTTTTTTTTTTCTATTCCCCGCATCGTGAGCAATAAATGGATTCTGGGGAGTGGAGCTTCCCTCCTCCCTGAAAGGCACACAATGACAAAAAGGTTGAATGCTTCCGCCTCAAACGAACAAATTTTTGATTTCTGCCGAGGATAAAGGAAAATTTGCATCTTTGTCATCCGCGACATTCGTTACATAAAAAAAAAAAAAAACCCAAAGGGCACATTAAAAAAAGGTTGGGTTTCTAGAGAATGAGGATGTTCGCGTCTGGTTGAACACGTCGTGGAAGCAGAAAGCTGAGTTAGATTACAGCGTGGGAAAATTGAGATGTTGGACCTCATTGCTGTTTGGTTCTTAATCAT
>JAOWBB010006451.1:0-25865 GCA_028565995.1 Ricinus marginatus | reverse complement strand
CTTAAAATTATTAAAAGAAAACAATCTGAAATAGGAATTTATAATATATATACGATTTGGAGTGAAAAAATTTACTCCATATGAGAAGAAATATTACAGGAAAAAAATATTAATAATAATTATTTTTTCAACTTCTATGGCAGCAAAAGAAAACAAAGACTTTTGCGATATCCAAAATATAACGAGTATTATTCAGTTCTAATGATTTTCTATAATAGAAATAAAAATGTAAATCTTGATTTTCATTCAGCATAATAGTAGGAATAAATACTTTTTTACACACAACGATCAGATAAATTACAACATCAAACCCATAATAAAATAAAGATTTAATTTTTATCTTTTTTAAATCTATCCTTTTGTTGTACTTTCATGGTTATATTCTTGATGAATAAGTGATCATCGTAGAACAAAAGATTTTTATACGATATTTTCTATTCATTTATTACCGCTATCTACATTTTTTTACCATAAATTTCTCATATATTCTCAGTAAATATATAAATTATTAACATTAAAAATATTAGTTTGTATTACCACATATTTCTCATATTTATATCTAATTATCTTTTCATTACAGATTATCCCCTCACAATTTAGCTAATTTTCCCCTAAACATTAATTAAATTAAAATAATTTCTGTGCAATTATACCTTATCAAACAAATCGACATCTATAAAGTATTAACAAACTAACAACATAACTAAAATTTTTCAAATTAAATCCTCGAAATATATGAGTTATGAACAAAATAATACAAAAAAATATTTCAATAAGATTTCGCTTTTCTTTTATGCAAACGCCAAAATATTAAGTACCTGTAAGAACTAATTTCCTCTTTCGAAGGAAAATTCTGCTTTCTACTTTTCAAAGAAGGTAAAAGATATTTAATCTTACCTATCCTAATGTTCTCTTAACAAATAACTATCGATTAATTGACTTTCACATAAAACTTGTCAATTAGTCCCACCTTCTTAGTCACTTTCACCTAAACAGATAAGAACTTAATTCAAAAGACAAATAACATTGAATAATTCAATAACAATATATATTAGAATGAAGCTTGGGAAGAATAGCTTAGATATAAGGAATTACACTCAAGAACGGAAATCAAGAAAAATATCTGGAATGAAAAGATTACATAATTAATGGCAACGTTCTTATATATATATATGTGTATGTTTGTGTGTGTGTGATATATTTTTTAAAGTGACAATCCAGCTGTAAAAATACATTTTGCTTTAGGATGTATCTATATTTTTTGCCGTAAAAAAGTTTATGCTTTGCACAAAATGAAGATTTAGATTAGATATTTTCCAAGAAATTTATGCTAGGAAAGATATAAAAATGTTCAGTATTTTTCAATTAAATTTTCCTTCAGAAAGAAAGGACAACAAATGGTAGCTAAATAATATGCAATCACATTTTTTATATCAAAGGGATAGTTGAATAAAGAAGTTACTATTTTAGTCATTTATTCAAGTTAATTTCTCAATTTAAACGTTGCTTAATACTTTCATATTTTTGTAAAGGTACAAACACATATAAAACATATAACAAAGTAAAATATCATATATGTGTTTAAATATACCCAATATTAAAAATGAAAGTATATAATGTTCATACAAAACTCTTTTATAGTATTTAATTTCATTTAAAGACAAACTCAAAAATAAGTCAAGATTTATTTTAAAACTCAACCCTCTTTCGCATATTTAATTTCATTTATAGGGCCTCGTTTTCCACATCTCATGTTATCATCCCTCTTCGGACATTTTTTTATTATAGAGTTTCCCACAGAAAAAGAATTAAGTGAAATTTTACAGCAGTTAGATACAAAAGTAATTATGAATATTATTTTTATCATTCAGGAATTTTGGCAAATAACTGAAACTCAGTTTTCATCGTATGACATTATATTCTCAAAATCAAAATTTTCATTATGAGATTCTGGCATCCGGTTATATTTTATTCACATAAATTGACTATCTGCTCCTCATAAAAACATAAAATTTATTGAAAATTCCTTAACATGAAGTCAAGGAAATCTTTGAAAACTGACATGTTTTGGTATTAAATAATGACTTGAATATTCCTCATATTAAATAATTTATTAAAACTTTTCTTCTAACTGTAACGTAACAATCACATTATCATATATATATATATAAAGTAACTTATCACATTATTATAATTTTTATCAATCTTCAAATCAGTTGTTCAGCTGCTTTCATGTTCGTCATGCTCCATTTTTATATAATTATATTTGTTGTATCATGTATGATCAACCTTGTCCTATTAATCTTTACTTCTCAAGTGAAACAATTTTACATAAACAATAAAACTTTCATGTAATAATAGTATTACTGGTATGAATATAGAAGGTCCTTCAAAGATATTAATATTGTGTTTTGAAAGTATATATAAAATAAGCTTGAAATCAATCTGAATCAACTGGAATATGTGAAAATGTAACCTATAAGTCAAATATAATCAAAGAATCCTTTATCAAAACTATTTGCATTCAAAAATCTGAAAACTGTCACCAATTTTTTTTTTATGTTTCATTTAAGATACTTTAAAAAGTAGGGCTTTAAAATAACTGTTTTAATTGTATTATAATTTTAAGTAAATTTAATTAAAAGAAAAGAGCCGCATTATGTAAAGTAATTAAAGAGAACTTCAAGATGCAATACTTTATGATAGGCATCTTAAAATATAGATTTCATCCAAAGATTTATTCTGCTTGCAACAGATATTGTAACGCAGGTATTTTCAGTGTCATATTTTGTAATATCAAAGATCTAGAAATATCTTCTAAACTGTTAGTGTAGTTTGATTTCAAAAACCATGCTGAAACCATGTAATGGTTTTTAAGCGTGTTTCAAATCTTCCCATCAAAAATGGATAGCTGAATTAATTATTCACATTCCTCGTGACTACAAGAGAATAAAGGATCTTTTCATAAGTCTTCATAAGAATTCAGAGGGAAACCAAAAACGCACTGAAACTCATGTAAAAGTACTAAACAAGAATAAAGTATTCAAAATTTTTATAATTTTAAATTCTGGATTACTTTTCAATTCACATTTTCATTATTGATCTTTCATTATATCTCTTCTTTTAATCTACAGATACACCAAAACCTTATAACTGTTTTATATGTCTCTAATAAATATGGATATGTGTCATATCCGATATAGTATGACCGAACTCTATTAGTAATTCTTCTCATAACCCAAAGCATTGAAAAAAACCATCCACAAAAACAAGAAATCAAATTTTATTTAATTTCTTGTATATCTTGATTACTATTAATATCGGCAATAATAGTTTTTTGACAAAAATGCCTAAAATTTTACTTCTTCAAAAAATTATAGGAAAAATGTTTACACTTAAGAAAAACAACATAAAAAACTGTTTATAGTAATAAGCGAAATACGACCATTCCGGCTAATCGAAAGAGAATCGCTTTTTCCCAATAGATTTGAAAGTTTACAGAAACTAATTTTTGAAATGCTTTAATGAGAATTATTTTGAAGCAAAACTTGTTCAATATATCTCTGGACTTTGAAAATATAAAAAACTATGAAAAATTTTTTTAAAATACATTTTTCACTTTTTAAATTAGTTGTTAAGAATTTAAAAAAAAAAGTCTTTCAATTGAACCACAAAAGGAGACATCAAAAGACATCATTCAAATTTTGTTGTTTTTGGCCCATCACGTAGAGCCGCGCGTTAAGACAATAAATATATTTTGGTTATTTCTTGTACTTGTATTTTGTGTGTGTGTGTGTGTGTGTGTGTGTGTGTGTATGTTTGTTTATTTATAAACAGAATGTCTTCCTTTATTCGGCAAACATTACCAAATGGGTTATAATAAGCTTTTGAATTAAAAAAGTTCTGTTGAATCGATAATCTACGAGAACCTTACTCAATCTTATAATTCATTTTGTATACCGTCGTCGTCAGATAAGTAAATAAAAAATTTACCGAAAAAATTCATTGTTAACGAGTCAGGTTACAAGGAAGCATTCAGGCATCATGAGAAAACTTAATTAAGGAAAGAATTTTTTGGCCAAAGACAAAAAAACTGAGAAAAATTATAAATTTGTTTTCTTAATATATAATTTGTATCCTGGGATGGGTAATATATGTAGTAGACAACGAACAGGGGGAGGATAAAAGAAAACCTAAAAAATATTCATATAGTACAAGAAAATATAAAAAAAATTATTTCATTTTAATTTCACCAAAATCCAACTTGAGAAATATCTTTTTTCTTCCGGCAGGTATTTCGCTCTCTGCTACAAAAACATTTAGTTTTCCGTGGTTGAAACTTTTCCAATTTTTGTCTTTTAAGTGATCCTATAAATTATGTGCATTTGTTGCAATACAGTTGAATATCTTTGAATTTCGTGTTAGGTAAAACTGTGGTCTTTTCCGAGATATCAAAAACCAAAAATCAGTTTGAAAAAGATTAAAATATCGAAAGCGTCGCTCTAAGCTCTAGTTATGTATTTCAAAATCGTTTCATTTATTCCCATCTAGAAAAATGCAATATATAGATAAAACCTTAAAAATTTATGTGGGAAATATAAATCCGCTGTACTACTAACACTTGACATACTAAGTTTGTTATAATGGAATTGAAAATTATTTGAATTTATAATTTCGACTTGAAAGAAAAATAAAATTCCAAGACAACAGCAGTCAAATCTATTAATGAATTCCCTCATGATGTACTCCATAGCATGCTACAGTATATATCGTTTTGCTTAGAAATTTTCCATTATGCTAGTATGAAATTTCTTTTTAAGAGAAAATACAATTAGTTAACAACATTCTGACCTGTGTAAAGTGTAAATAAACGAATGTATGATAAATTGTTTATTTTAATATATCGTTGTATCATGCAAAAAAGCTTTAATATCTCTTATGAAATATAAAAATACAAAAATACTATAATGAAAATAATAAAACATTTTTAATAAACGAACTTTCTTTGACATTTCGAACTCAAAATTCTTTCTAACACTTACGTCCTTTGGTTTGAAAATTAATTTGCAAGAAATTACCCATAAATTAAAACAAATTGATAAAAAAATTTTTGAAAAGTTTATTTATTTCTACTGAAAATTATATTTTAAAATTTTAACTATGCGAAATTAAACATTTTTTATTTTACTGTTTGATTCGGAATCAATATGATTTAGTAGTTCTATGCTTAAATTTCCTAATAAAAATGAAATCAAAAAATTAGGAATAATAATTTTATCAAAAATATTTTCTAACCACTCTTTATATTAAATCAAAGTTAACAGAAATATAAAATACTGTTACTTTGAACTGCACTTATACTAAGCGACTCAAATTCAAAATCCCAATAATGTCAGAATATGAAACACTATAAAAATTTTGCAATTAAATATTTTTGATGTTTTTGATAGAGGTCTGTTACAGTCGACTTGAATGGCGTGTTTAATCTTTTATATGATTTATTGCTACTGACTTCCTTTTAGTTCTATATCTCACAGCTCTTATCACTGTGACACAGTTATGAGAGTTCGAAATTCAAAAATATAAATATCTTACGATTGGAACAATGTTGTTCTAAACCGCATTGCGTGCACCTGTTTGGAGATTCTCTACCGCAGGGACAGCCTCCATCCTTGACGCAGCAGGCACAATCCTGTCGCCTGGAATCGAATGCACAACGACATCCATTGTCGTCATGAGTCCACAAATCAATTTGACCTAAAACATTTCACATTAAATGAAAGAAATGAACATAAAAGTTTATAATTGAAGAGAAAATCAGATTATTAATATCAAGGTTAATCTTTGGGATAGCTTAGTAAAATTTGGACTTATTTATAAATTTGTACTTATAAGTTTTGAAGTCAGCTAAAATTTATCTAAAAAATATATGCAACGAAATACAAAAAGGAATTTGATCAAATAAATCAAACTAAAGACTTTATTGGCGTAACTTTTTATTCCTTTGTAATATATCTTTAACATTATAAACTCACTTCTTCAAGTCTTAAGATACTTTACAACACTTTTCTCAAATATGAAACTAAAGTGAGGTAAATTTTAGAAGCATTAATTCTAAACGTAGAAAGGGAAATTAATTTTTTAAATTCTTATTGTGACCAACTGAAGCAAAACAATTGAAGATAAACACAATAAATCTATCCATCCTTATCGATCTATGAATAAATCTATAAATCTGATAACCTTAAAATTTATTTTCATTGAAAGTGGAAAGCATTTTCAAATGGAGAGGAAAATGAAACATACGAAAACAGTAAAAGTAAGTGTAACTTAATAAATTTATGTTACAACTTAAGAAATTTTACGAAAGTTTAAGGTACCCTTTAAAAAAAACACGAATATAATTTTAAGGGCTTTTAGTAAACTAGAAATGAAAAAAGTGAGCGATCTTGGATGTAAAAAATGTATTGAAACGTTGTGACTACAAAAGGTTTTAGAGTAGGAATTTTAACCGTCGTAAAATGCAAAAAATTTGCTTTCTCTAAGTTTAATATCTAAATTTTAAATCAAATATTTGGAGAAAAAAAGAAACCTGTCTACGAGATTAATTATTTAGTCAAAGTAGATATTTAATCATCAATTGAGGCATTTCAAAACAAATGAAATTTTAAGCTCTTTGAAATGAAAATTACTGCCATTTACATCTTACAGCAGCTTTATAAAATCTATTTTTTTCAGATTATAAACCTCAAAATCGCATTCAGTTAGTATTAATTTAAAAAAAAGATTTGAAAAATGAAAAAAACTTTTGAACATATTTAACGGTCATTCATATAGAGATTACTAAAAACATACATTTAAAGAAAAAAATGTAAATTTCTCGAGATTAAACATTAAAAAATTTTATACCTGCTTTTCATATATATTTTGGTTATTTTTTGATATCAGTATCTACAATAATGAATTTTTTAAAGATAGTTGAGTTCATAATGATTTGAGTTATTGATAAAATAACCCGGACGATAATAACTGAGATGTTTATTATTAAATATACTTGTTAAAAACTGAATAAACTAAGATACAATCATTATAAAAGTCAGTAGTTTTAAAATCTTAAGTACATATTAAATTCTTCTAAAGTTTAATTTGTTTGAAAAAATTTTGATCGAAAGAATTAAACAGACAAAATAAAAAAACTATTCTAATTGTTTTGGGTCTTACGAAACATGTATAAAAAAAATTAAAGTAAATTTTGAAAATAAAACTTTGTTTTGATACTAAAATGTATATAAAATTTATTTTGAGATGTATAATTTGATTATAAGAGATTTCATAAATATTCTTAAATTTTCTTCGAAGAATTGATTAATATTCCAGCTATAAATAAAAATATGAAAAAAATATTTTATAATCATGTCATAGAACAAATATAAAATGTAATAGAAAATTTTAATTTATACTCCTCGCATAAATTTAATAAATATTATGATTGATTTTAAAAAAATTGTGTGAATAAAAATCCACTTGAACAAAATAGTTTCCCAATGAAATAAAATATTCAAAACCTAATTGTTTTAAACGAAAGTAAGAATAGTTGTAAAATTTTTCAGCTTCCATATATGTGGAATTCGAAAACTATTTCAACTGTCCATCCAAAAGCAATAATAGGTATGTCATTGTTTCAAAACCAAAAAGCCTTTCAAAACCAAAGGCCATTTAATAAGCCAAGGAAAAAGATGATAACGCTTTGCACCGGGATTTATAAAAGAGAAACGATTCTAAATAGAAGAAAGTTTTACATTATCTCAGAACCGGAAGATGGAGATCCTTTCGTGGTGAGCCTTTACAAACCTGCCTTTTCCGATAAGCCTTTCCCGTAAAATCCCTTGACAGAACTTTTCATTAAAACAGCTATTTATTTCCCCATCCTCATTTGTTCTTTAGTGTGCCTTAAGAGATGGGAAGATGTAATTTTGAGGGTCCATGAAATGTAGCCTTATTAAGACTTTAACGGGTAAAGCAGACTGTTTTGCAGAGGCGAAGTATGCGTTCATTAATACAGGTAGCTAAATATTGACAGAGCAGAAGATCTAGTTATCAATGTAAATAATGGTTGTAAAATGTAAACATTAAACCTTTTAGTAAAATGTCATTTTTGGAGCATTTGTAAGATTCAGTATATTTGTAGTTTGATAGAATAGTCTTCGTGAATCTCCGAAACTGCAACAGTCTTATTTTTATTAAAATTAAGCGCATGGTTTTATAAAAATTAATATATATATATATGTATATATATACATATATCATACTTATTTTACTTATATTAATAGAATTTCTCTTTACAAGATTTTGTGCAAAAAAATTGGTTTGTTATAAAAAAGATTGAACTTAATGGCTTATGGCATGAATACTTGGATATGTTTGAAAAAATGAGTTATCATCTTATGTTCCAGAAAACTGATTTTTCAAAGAATATTTGTCTTATTAAAGAAGAATCAACAAGAGCATAATAAAAGGGTGCCAATGAATAGATAAATGTCAAAATTCATGATTCAAAAAATAGATGTCAAAAATTTTTTGCCATAAATAAGAATCTTATGTATGACATACAGGTGTCAAAAGAAATTCTGAATAAAAATAAAAGCTGGAAAGATAAAAAATCTGTTGCTGAAAAGTTTTATTTTCAAATTTTGAAAATCAATTGACTTATAGCAAAATCCTATTTTATTATAAGTACAAGTCATTTATTCATTTTAATTCGCAATTAATTCACAATTTTAGCATTTAAATAGAAGAATATTAGAAAATACAAGAACACCATTGATTGTACAAAGAAAATGCTGCATTCAAAAGATTTGTTAAGAAAAAGTTGTAAATCTTAACCCTAAAAAGCGACATAAAAATCTGTACATCTTCTACAGTAAATTTGAAAAATTAAGTTTTATTTCTATTAAAATAAAGATGTTCTCAATCAAAATTATTATTTCTTATCGGCTATGATATCTAAAAATCTTTATTTTGTGAACGTGCCTCTTGGGGAGAATAATATTTTAAACTCATGAAACATAAAAAAAAGTTAACCTTTTATGATCAATACAGATTTCATCAAAATAATTCAATGAAAATTAAATTGTTTTTGAAAAATATCTTCCCGTATAATTTCTTAAAAATATAAATATTAAATAAATTTAAAATATAAGAACAGTGAAACACACTGTATTATATTTAAGTAACACTATTAAGTAACATTTAATAATGCACCGTAACTTTGATGCAGACAATTTTTAACAAAATAAATATTGGATTTTAAAATATAAAATATTTAAAAATAACGTTTTTATAAAAAAAAACTTCAAAAAAAATAAAAATATTGAAAAAAGAAAATTTATTGTTTTATGATGATATATGTTCGTTAATATTGTTAAAACTGATATTCTTGAAAAATTCTATTAAGCACGCTATATGTCTTTATGAAATTGTTTCGCTAAATATTGATTAACTGTAGTTTTCGTATTATTATTATTATTATTATTATTATTATTATTACGATATCGTAATAGAAAGTTTTATTGGGGTGCGGTTATTTTAAGTACTAAAATGATTGGCTCAATTCACTTTATTAATGCATAAATAAAAACAGTAAAAGGAGATGAATAAGAATTTAAGTAACTTAAAGTGTTTTTTACACTTTGAAATATACCACAAAGAAAACAAAAGAAACAAAAAGAAAACGAAAAACATGTAAAACTAAAAATCCTGCAATAAAAAAATTAGAAAATTGTGTAGAGGGTTTAAAATAAATTTGTAAAAGTGAAACAAAGTGTTCCAAGAAAGATAAATGTTACTTGAAATATTCCGTGTGAAATAAAAATAAATTCCATTTTCCTTAATAGCATTTAAAGTATGACCTGGTTAAAATAATCTCTATTAAAGTTTAAGAAACATCAAAAAAGTGTAGCAATTCTAATATTAAATATCTCAGGGATTCAGTTACTGATTTACTTATACAAATCTTACTCAAAAAAGATGAGATATCTTTTTTTATTTATGTGCTTTCGTCTCTTGAGTTATAATTTCAAAATGTCGAATTAAAATAATTGCCTTCGTAATTCATTTATTAAACAGTCACACTAATCTATTGGGTCGAAAATGTTTATTCAGTGTAGATAAAAAAATAACAAATTGTCTGAAGTGTGACAATCACATAGCCGGAGAGAATGGCAGAATCCACATTATGTGCGGGATAGAAACCGGGAAATAGGAGGATTGCAAAAAAGGTGGAATTTAGTTTGATCTGATACTGAATCAATGATTAACATTTAAATCTTCCATTAAATTTGTTTGGAGCTTTGGAAATTTCCAATTCTATGAAAAATGCATGTGCAACGTTGCAGTTTGAAATGTATTCTAAGAAGGATCTTGTGAAAAAAATCATTTTTTCATATTTATTTTCATTGGTTTACAATAATTAAAACTTCAATAAAATCAAATGAGCCATAATAAAAAATTATAATACAATATTAAGAAAACGACTAAACATGAAAACTTGTTTTTGTTTGCCTAAACATGATCAATACTCTATCTGATCCTGTTACTAACGAAATAATTTTTTTAAAACCAAAAGATACGCTCAAAAAAGGGTTTTTGTTTTTTTATGATAAATTTTAATCTGAAGTTTAATTTTATATTTAAACCACAAAAAAATTAATTTTGTTACATTCTTAAGACATTTACAACAAAAGAATTCGAATTTAAAAAAATTAACTTTTAGTTAGTTGTTTATACGAATAACAATAAAGTGATTGCTTTGTATAGTCAATTAAATTTTAACCGATGCTAAGTCAAAAATTAAATCTGCAAAATAATTACAAAAGACAAAATTTTGAACTGTTAAAACGAATAATAAAATGAAGTATTATATAAAGCTCTCATTAAAAATTACAATATTTTAATTAATAAATAAATAACACTTTTTCTAAAAGTAATGAAGTTTTTAATTAATTTAAAAAGAAATTTATAAAATTTTTACTAAAATAATGTGAAAATGTGAACTCCTGGTAATCGCTACCTCTGAAATTGTATCTATTAAAGCTTTGTATTTTTTTAAATTTTATTTGCAGTCTGTTTTATTTAAATAAAATTTTTTCAACTAAAAATTTCTAAAAAAAAGAGATAATTATTTTATTTTTTCAAAAAATTAGTAATTATGCAATTGTACAAAATGCTTAAAGATATAACGCTTTATAAAACGGATGCTTTAATGTGACATTTAGTAATACAATCAAACCTATGATAAAGTAATACAATGATCCTATGAAAATAATAAATTATGATTTGAAATTTTCTGTTTTCAAGCTTATAATTTCTGATAGTAAATATCTTCACAAAAGAAATTCTGTTTTAGAGTTAAGCTGAGTTTAACTTATACTTTTATATATGAAAAAAAAGTTTATTGATTTTACGTAATTGAGATGTAATAGGACACATAAATTTTTAGCGTCCATTGAAAATTTAACTTCTTTTTCGATATCTGATTTTATTTTAATACTTTCTTCTTTCATTACTTTCATTTGCATTCTAAAGTAACCAAGAATGCATCGCGATGTTCTCGTTGAATGCCTTCATTTTATATATAAAAAATTTTACGGATTTACTCATTTTTCTCATACATTAATGTCAACATCTATCCGAAAATATTGAGTTTTATTCTCTTGGTAAATTTTAAAAGTCATAAAAGTAAAAACAGCGCAGATTGTTTGCAATATTCAGAAACGATATCGATAAATATCCTGCAGATCACTGAGCATTTGATTCCAATATTAAAAATTTTATTTTGTCCAAAAATAAATTGTATGTGAGTCTCTCTCTCTCCTCTACCCCAATTAATTTATCTTAGGAAGAGCTTTTGATTGAAACGAAAATGTTGATCTTTTAGTGTTTCATGAGAAAAAGAGATCTCACATGCAAACATTTTCATTTATAAGAGCTTTTTTTTAGAGACCTCACATCTCATTTCTCTCAAAGAAACCGATCTTAATTTGTCTTTTTAATTATACATCAAGTATTTTCCACAAATCCGTCTCTCATATTTTATTACTTCTCCAATTATTTATTTCTAAAGTTTAGTTATAAATATTTTTTTATCAATATATTATACCAATTTTTTAAATTTCAAAAGATAATTATTCATATCAGCTTATTTCTGATATAATTATCCTCATTCATGCTGTTCATTATTTACAAATTTTAAATACCTTTTAAAATGTTTATAAAAAAATATATACTTTTGTATAAGATATATTTGATCAAAATTTTATAAAAGTACCCGAAAATGCAATTAATAATAATATTATCAAACTGCCAATACATGAATTAAAAAATATAAATGTTTTAATATTTTTAATTCATGATATTATCATTTGTTGAATCTACTACTGATTAGATTGTCATTACTTAAATTCAAATTCTTCCAAAAACCTAATATTATAATAATTTTAAAGCTAAGAAAACGTAATTTCAGTTCTATGTAAATGACTAATTTTTTAGTAAAACATAAATTATAACATATATAATATTGTCTTATACACTGACAGATACCTTATATCAACCTAACCTAACAATTATCTATTAATTTTATGCATAAGGAAAAAATACCTGTGGATATAAAGATACACTATTTTTTTATGAAATTTTTATTTTAATTATTGTCACTTCAATTACAAAAAAATGTTCACAATGAAAACATCTAAATTTAGGATAAAAGTGGACTAATTGTGATAGTTTGATCTTTATCTGTGAGACATAAAACAAGATATAGTCCAATACGAGGAAATATATAATTATCACATGAATATAAATGAGAAGACCTAATAAGTAATAATGATGAGAATTCCTTTACAACACACCTTTTCTTTCTTCTTTCTGCATTTTTTTTGGAATTTTGCTTATGATATCTAGCGGTTAACTTGTAAAGCCTGCATGTTGTGTAAAATAAATTAAAATTTTTCGAAAGTATTTCAAATTACGATGGAAAAAATAAAAAGCATAAAAATACACAATGCAATTGTACTGAATCTTCAACAGAGAAATCATACCAAAAAGTATGAAAAAGTGAAATATTTTCGGTTCATCGTAAATTTGCAGTTTTCATATTTGCCAGAGAATTATCACATTTGCATGGGTCGTCCATCATTTTTAAAATCGTTCATACACATCGTAACACGGAATTCTTAAGTTCTGGTTTATTAAAATCATACGAAACAACTTTAAAATGATATTAATTAATTCTATTCGCCAATCAAAAACTATCTATCTAAAGGCATGTATAACCTCAAATCTATCTCCAAAAAACATATTCTCTTTTGTTAGAGAAGACAAATTGATTTTAAGAATAGTTTTTTGAAACCGTTGAAAAAATATTTAAATAACGAAATGAGAGATTTTCGATTTAATTAATTCAATGCAGATTGAATTTGTATTTGAATATCATTAATTTTTAATTCAAAATAAATCAGTTATAGATTATGTTAGCCGAAGCATGTGCTGAAGATGTCCATAACGCGAAAAAAATTTTGCAAACTGTTCTGGAGGCTGTGGATAGGGAAGGGAAGCATCATAGGATGAAAGTAGCTCAATTAATCTTATACATTTCCATTTTGTTCTTGTAAGCAATCGGAAAGCAGAAATTCATCTTTGTTTGGAGTTTCCTCGAGTTCTTTATTAAGCTATGCAGAAGGGTAATTGCCTTCAGGTAAACTACTTCCTTATAAATGTTACATGTTAACAATGATTTTGTTTATTAAGTGACGAATAGAAAACAACTTCTGCATCTTCACAGTCATTCTTAAGGACTAAGAAATATCTCTGAAGGCAATATTTGTTTTCTCAAACAGGCTAAATACATTTGCTTTATTAAAATGATAGTTTTAGTGTATCAGTATAGTATACCATTTCTAAATAAATACGTTTTTCTTACGTATTTAATATTTTTCTTTAAATCATATTGCCAGAATCAAAAATTTTTTTAAAAAGAAATCTATTGATATTTTTATAGAATCACTTTTAATATTAAAAGCCTTTCAAAAAACTTTTTACATTTATTTCTTCTGTAATTCGATTATTATTTAAAAGTCTCAGCACAAAATATTGTCCAACAGTATAAACAACCGAATAAAGATTCCATAGAGCTAAATGAAACTTCAATTTTTTTAAGATCCAATTCAAAAATCTATACAATATTTAGAAGCAGACGAAAAATTCGTGGGTACACGAATAAATCTTGGCTTTTTTATTTATGTTATGCTTCTGAATGAATAATTTTTAGAAAATTAAAAGTAAAATTATGCTACCAACAACAAAGAACTAGGAAAAGCTAATACGCAGAATTTCTTCAAAGCCCAAATAAAAGGTCGAAATTACTAAAAGAAATAGGAATTTGAAAAGATGAAAGCAGAGGAAGAAGAAAAAGAATCCGTACAGGAGGAGGAAGAAAACATAAAATTTAACGAATTATGTGTAGAGGCCGATGATTATGGAGACTTCGACTTAATGACCACAAAACATGTCCTCGAAGAAATATTGCCAGCCAAAAAACAGAAAAAAGTTCCATTCTTTTCTCCCTTCCCGGAGAAAATGAGGTACGAAAATTTGATTCCTTGTGATGTTACAAATGATCATCAGTATAAAGCGTCCCGAGAAAAAAGTATTCTCGTGCAGAGAAGTCTACTTCGCGTAACGAGCGATCCAAGATGGCAAAGAGTACCGGCGATCATAGCCACTATAGGTCCATCATGTACAACGACTAGTGAACTAGAAAATTTGATGTTATTGGGTATGAACATCGCCAGAATCAATCTTGCCTATGGCGACAGATGCCATCATTTAAACATGATACAAAATATTAAGGCTGCAGCAAAAAACTTGTCGCTAAAGACAAATTTTACCTTACCTATTGCGATAATGTTAGATTTGAAAGGTATGCAAATTAGAACAGGAAGAATTTGTAAATTATACGTAACAGACTGTGAAAAACCTCAGATATTTTTAGAGAAAGATAAAATTATAACATTAACTTCGAACAAAGACATGGCTTATAAAGTTTCACCTAAACTGATATACATTAACTATGAGTTTCTGCCGAAATTCGTACGGCCAGGTATGAAGATTTATTTTGATAACGGAGCAGTGAAACTGATTGTACAGAAAATAGAAAATAGTGATGTTGTTTGTATAGTTGATGAAGAAGGCTACATTGGAAATGACCGTCCGGTTTACTTACCAATGGCACCCATAATGCTGCCGTCTTACACATCGGACGATATGGAAGATATCATTATGGGAATCGAAGAAGAAGTGGATATCTTAACACTTCCAAGAGTGCAGGATCCAAATGATCTTCAAAATCTTCGAGAAAAATTAGTAGAAAAGTTACTGACTACAAGGTGCAAGTTAGAACGACCAATATTGCTTTTTGCTAAAATATCTACGTTTTTGGGGGTGAAAAACATAGACGATATCATCAAGGTCGCAGATGGCATTGTAATACAGCGAAAAGATCTGACGTTAGACTTGACAGCGGAAAAAATGCACGTGGCACAAAAAGAAATCGTAGCAAAATGCAACCTGGCAGGAAAACCGGTTATATGTTCAACTCACTTAATGAATTCGATGCTGAACAAAGTGCAAGTAAGCAGGTCGGACGTATCGGATGTTGCGGGATGCATCTATGATGGAGCAGACTGCATAGCTTTGACTGCCGAGACGGCCATCGGCAAATACCCAAGCGAAACTTTGGAAATGGCCAACCACATAATTCGCGAAGCCGATGCAGCTACTTATCAAAAAAGCTATCTTAGAGATATCACGAACAGGTTGAAACCCATGATAGATCCCAAGTTGGCAATAGCTATGGCGGCCTGCATTGTAGCAGAGAAAGTTCGAGCTTCTGCCATAATTGTTCTAACCACCTCGGGTAAATCTGCAGCTCTCATTTCTTGGTTCAGACCTCGGGCGCCGGTTTTGGCAATTACGTGCTATGGAAGAACGGCGCGACAGTTGAACCTGTGGCGCTGCATCATTCCTATCCATTATACAGCTCCTTGCCCGGTGGATTGGTTCGTGAACATGGAGAAAAAATTTCAGTATGGTATTGCTTATGGAAACGAATTTGGCTTTATACGGTTTGGAGATCCTCTTGTGCTTGTCAGTGGATACGGAAAAGACATTGGTTACACAAACTGCGTTAGAATTGTCTATGCTTCTACGGAACCTAATGTTTATCTTGAACACTCTAAAGAGTTTTACTCTAATTTATACGTTCAGAGAGATCTGAAAAATACTCAGGAGACAAACTGCCGTTCCAGCTTTGCCAATAGGGGCAATTTGGAAATTAATTGAAAAAAATCTTTTCTTCAAGAAAGCAAGAGTATCAACGAAAAATAATTTACTTTTCCCTTTCATATCTGCTTATTCATAGCATTTAACTGGTAACCATCTTAATAATCCGTTTAAAAAAAAAAAAAAAAAAAAAAAAGAAAAGCTCTTTGGATAAGTATCATGGTGTAAACAGTTAGAGAGATTTGTACTGTTTTCCACTGAAAAGTTTTTAGAAAATAAATTGCAAAAAAATGATGCAAAGAGAAAAATTGCATTTTATATTTTACGGTAATCCCAAAATCAATAAAGAATAGTTTATAAAAATCGTGTAAGAGTGGCAAAAATCGGGAAAGTAAGGCACAAACTTAAGGAACTGAAAAAGGTTTGATTGATTGCTGAAAAGAAAATTTGTGACGGAAAATCAGAATTTTTTAACATAAAGTTTTGCTTTTTTTTTGTTGGATGAAAAAGTCATTTAGTCTTGATATTTCCTGCAACTCATGAAAATTTTTCATAGCGAAACAGTTTTTAGTGATCACAGATGAATTTTCTATTACAAATTTGTTTCCAGTTTTTCCTCTTTCATCTTTTTAATATTCCTCTATGAAATAAAAATATCGAGGTGTGAAGAGATCGATTCTTCTGAAATAGAAAGAGTTTTATCGTTGCATTTCCTGTCTTAAATCGAATAAAAGTTTTTTATGAGCATTTTGTTAAAACTAAATTCCATATCTCTTGCCCCACGCTGTTTCTGAGCCAAGAGAAAATAATTGTAGTCTGCTAAAGCACTGAAAGAGCAAAGTTTAGAAAAAGTTGAAAAGCTCGTAATCCCTAATGGACAAAGGGGATTAATTTAGCAGATGGGACATCTTCAATTTGACGGAATAAATTTATTTGTGGACCGAAAAGCTCTATTTTGGAACTTGGAAAATTTTTCATTTGTCTCTCTTTATAATGAATTCATTAAATATTCTTCGGATTTTTAGCCTTCCGATAATTCCGGGAGTACTAAAAATAAATAAGGGTCAAAGCATATTAATTATTCAATTTATTTGAAATTAAGACTTCAGTCGACTTTATATAAATGATTTCTTTATAATTCATATTAAGTTCCTTACTTAATATTAATATCTGCATCTCATCCTTTTTGCTCATCTCGAGAATTACTGCTTCGAGACCAAAAAAATTTCTTACAGTAACGAGTATTAGCCTCAACATTTACTGCTGACAATGAAAACTAAACCTTATTTAGCCGATAGCGAAGCTAAAGGCTTACCCATTCGTTTTCCTTTGCCAAAAATGTGATTTCGGTTTTGTACTTGTTAAATCGTATGAATCCTCCATTTTCAACTCAGATGTAAAACAGAAAGTCTTTCACATATTTTGTCTTTATCATTAAATATTTTCATGGCTTCCTGCTGAAAATGAATAACGGAGGATTTGCAAAAAAGGTAAATTATATAACAGAATTTATTTTTCCTAAAAACAATGCACTATAGTTTTATAAAACAATTTATATAATACTTTCTGAAGGTACATATTTCCATCTGAACTAAATAAATTGTGTCTTTTATAGGATCCTAAAAATTTTTAATTATACACTTATATATTTTTCCTAAACTATTTTTTCATATCTCATATAATAAATATATTCAATTTTCCCCTTGTAATTGTATCAGATAGAGCTTCCATAAATAAAAATTATATCAACGAAATTTAAAATTAAAACTTGGCTTAAATATGATAAAGAATATAAAAAATTTGCGTGCTCAGTAATATGGATCATGGGTTCACCAAATTATCTATAGAATTATTATTAAATGATTAAACTCCAACAGCGAAACTTTTCCGTAGAATAATTCCTATTCCTTGATGCATAAAATTGTAAAAACGTATAAGATCATGTATTTCTCAGTATGCGTTTAGAAATTACAAATTCCCAAAGAACTCATGCATAAATTTTTTATAAAATTTGAATTTAGAAAGGTTTTGTTGGATTTTGTCTTCTTTGTTGAAACGAAATTTAAACCAAATCTCACAAAATACAGAATCAACCACGTAGTCGTAAAAGTTATTTTAATTGATACAATTAAAAACAAAAGAAGAACTTAAACAATATTTAAAATTATTCATATTGATTGTGATCTTGCGATTACGGAAAATTTTCAAATACAATCGATATATAAAATGATTTGATATATATTGAATTTATTTTAAGCTTTTTTTAAGTAATATAAAATTTTTCAAGATTTAGTACTTATAACAAAACTTAATTACCCTTGATTTAGAATTCTAAGATCATTCGACAATATCATATTAATATATGGTGGATGTAATAATATTTTATTTACCCAATATACAAAATGACAATGCATGAGATTGCTTAGATTTACTTTATACTCTTAATATAAAATAAGTTTTATTGATATACTTGAAACTTTTCCTAATCTTCGCAAGCTATTCTCCTCCAATCTGATTTTACTCTTCCCAGTTTTGCTACTGTGAATATTAATTTGCTGTAAAAAATTTTAGTTGATTAAACGCATAATTTTAAAACATTCGTTCTTCATAAAATATTCCGATTTAGATTTTGCTAATTGCGGATATATTATTAAGCTTCATCTATAGACTAAAATCATAAACAAGTTAATTTGTGAAATTTGCTATAAAAAGTTCATTAAAAAAAGAGATAAACTATTTTGCAGTCTAAAATATTAAAATTCGCATCTCAGTGTGGTCCAATTACTTCCTGTATTTTCATGTTTAGAAATTTATAAAGAAATGTTCCTGAAGGAGTGCAAAAAATTTATTGACATTTAGAATGTGTAAAAAGCAATATAATATATTAAAAAATATTTCATTAATTGCTTTATAAAAATTGACTAGATAGTAATTCTAGAGAAAAATTAAAATGTAATTTTGTTGATTTGAAAGAAATAGGAGTAAAAAAAGCTTGAAGAAATATGCTTATGAAAAGAAGTTTCGACAATGATGGTCGAACCTATAACAACACACATTAAATAGAACATTTTATTGGATATAAAATGAAGAAGCTTGCAATGTGTTCATTTATATACAATGCAATCAAATAATTATGTTTATTAAAGAATTATGTGAATTTCAATCCTTTATAACTTTAAGATATGTCAAAAAACATACAAAAACCACTTACTTTCCTTAGAATGCACAGATCGCGTAGTTTTACTTTAGGATGCAGGTCTTTCTGGTTAATATTACTTCTATAATAAATATGGAATCGTGATTATTTTCGTCTAATTAATCAACAATGAACACTAAAGTACCTTTCAATTTTGATCTTCTTTGTTTCTCACAAATTTAGAATTAAGTTTAATATAAGTTTTATTTTATTTTAATCAAAGTTCTTCATTCTAAATCGATTCTCGAAAAATTCTTTATTCTGAATCAAAGTTCAGGATAATAGGCGTTTGATAGGTATAGATCATTTTGCACATAAATAATATTTGCCATTGGATTAAAGAAGTCAAAGAATTTTACTTAAAATTTTCAGACTCTACAATGTAACTGTTTGTGAGAACAGGAAATTATAGAGATAAACATTGTTTGCAAAGATAATTCAAAAAGTTCGTAAAAGGCCTCGCTTGAAAAATTTTACAGAAAAATAAAATTAATTTTTCTCATATTAGTTAAAAAGTTTCAAGCAAGGCAATGAAGTATCTGCGAATTGTCAGAATTTCAACACTAATGCTTTTCTGATGAAAGAATGATGGAATAACTTTGGAAACAGATGAAAGATGAAATAAGATGAAATGTAATAAAATCGAATAAGATTTGAAGGATGAGTAAATTCATGAAAAGCGAAATTAGGGTAACGGGTATACTTCCAAAAGCAAGGTTTCATCAAAATGATGTTTAAAATCAGGACTACCATTAGATCTTGATTCTTTCACCATTAACTATACAAAAACCTGATTAAGCTATAAACTTATATAAGTGTATATTCTTTATTAACAAACGGTTTCTAATCGTTTGAAAAAAAATTATACTTTTATATTTCCTAAAAATAATTGAAATTCACCCTTTGAATCCACTAAAATATATTTTTTTTCATGCCATGAAAAAGATGTACAACGATAAAAATGATTTATCCGAAACCACAACTACGGTTTTGTCGACACACCAGTTTTTCCCGTAATATTATAATAATCAGATATATATTTTTTCCAGCCTCATTTTTCGCCAAATCCCTACTTAAGCATTTGAACGTGCAACAGACGTAACCTTTAAAAAATATGAACATATTTGTTCTGATTAACAAATGTTTAAATAAACTTAAAATTTTATTATGAACTAAAATATTAGACTATAAAAATCCATTAGTTCATACATTTTGTGATGTAAGTTCTGTAAATATACTTCACATTGTTCATTTAAAGAAAGCTCCTTATTCAATCAAGCAAAAGAAGCAGCAAAATGCGAGATTAATAATGCAAGAGTTTTCCGGAAATAAAAAGGAAATGATAGTTTGCCTCAGCCAAGGTAATTACTTTTCTCACCAAGAAAAGTAACAATTTTTCAAAACTTCATAATCCTACTTAATTATAGATAATATAATTAATATAAAGACTTATCAGTATAATGTTTTAATATAAATACAAATATAAAATTTAAAAATAAATATTGACCTTTTTTCTAGCTTCACTAATTAGCCTTTTAGCTGTACACTTATGATTTGAATTATTTTATAATTATGACAATAAGTATCAAAAAATAATTCATAAAAATATGTCAGTTATAAATGGCAACTGAAACTTGCTTTTTATCATCACTTTTTCATCAAACCAATCTGAAATTTATTAAACAGAGTTTCTTTCTTTTATTTTCATTATTGAAAATCTAGTCATCAGCCAAACTAAAAATTTTTAACACTATTAAAGGAATTTTAAGATCAAAATTCATTTAGTATGTAATATTATTTTGGAAAAATAATGAAATTTATTAAATTTTTTTTTTAAATACGATTTTAAATAAAATTTCTGGTCCCGAAAGAGACATCGCAAGAAATGTCATCAAAGAAATACGAAGCAAATAAACCTGATCTTGATACATCACTGAGATACACAAAGGGAAATTAAGGTTCTAGATTAAATTTCATTAATTATAAATAAGATAGATATTGAATTCATGAGTGTTTTTGCTCGCTAAAAATAGAAAGATAGAAAGATGTTCATGCTGAACAAAGATTAAAAGTGATTGATTTTTGATTAAAAATTTCTTTAAAGTCAATGGATAAATAGAAGAAAGCTTAAAATTAAAAAATTAAACAGTCATCTACCTGTTTAAAACATTTTTTCTTCAGTATTTTATTTAATTAAGCCAGTGAAGCAAACGAGTAACAATAATAATTGTATCATCTTTGACATTTGTTGAACCAATGTTAACTTGTAGTTAATTTAAAAAGTGCTGCAAGTTTGCGATGCTAATGGTTAATATACAAAAGATTAATAATTTTTTTTTACGCTTAATAATTTTATGCTCTCAGAATAGCCAGTATATGGAACAACAGCTGTGATTACTAGTGATAAGGAGCTGTAATATTATTTATGAATAATATTAAAATGGAAAAACTTCAGACCAGAAGAATTATTGAATTCCTTATTTATGTATCCAAGTGCTGTGTGCATCACGCTAAACAAATAATTTTAAATCAACAAATTATTTTTCTGCAAGAAGTTAAGGAATTAAACTCTAAGACACGAGATTTTTGTTTTAGCCAATAAATCTTCGTGAATTATTTATAAACAATCTGGATCTCATTAATTATGTATAATTTTAGTAGATAAGTGCAGTTACATATGTCACGAAAGACAAACGGTAAAAATATATGATTTTAATCAAATGTTTTTTTGAAAAACAAAAAATTTTTTTATTTTATATTGTTAAAATCATATTAATAGTAAATACTGACTCTGGACCAATTTAAATTTTTTTGTCTGGCAATATCACATGTGAAAATATGCTTTTGTCTATATTACTTTAAAAATACTTTAATCAACAGGATAATAATCAAAATCTTTATTCCGACCATTGAAGCATACTCTTTTTTGACTTGCTTTCAAATATACATTTAAAATTTCGTATAATCAACAACAAATGAAATAATGTTCTGAAAGCATTAATTGGGATTTTTTAATATATTTTAGAATTTTGATAACCTTATTGTTATCATGTTATTAAAAAAAGGAAGGTTCCAGAGGACAAAATGTATGACACAATAAATATGTGGAATATTTTAATTAAAAAGTGAAAAAAAATTGTATATACCGTAATAAAAGTTAAGCTAATCAAAAAAAACGATACTGAGAATATTGAAATTTTTGCTTTTAAATTTATTTTCAAATAAATTGAGTAATATAAACAGAAATACTGTTTTAAAATGTATAAAAATTTGGATATTTCTTTTTAATAAGAAATATCTGTATGAAAAAATATTGATTTTATTTACTGTGTTATTGAAAACCCTACAGTCATACATTTTATCAACTGACAAGAAATGTATTTTCGTTTTTAATTTTGATCATAATAATTTATTAACAGGTATTGTAATAAATATTTGTATGATATCTATTTTTCTTATATAAAGTATTATAAGGGCACAAATATGAAGCATCCTTCTGTGTATAACTATAAAAGTATTTTTTTCTTTGCTTTTCCTAATTTTCATAAGTTTATTTGATTTCAAATAAGGCTTTTAATTCCATATAGCCGAAAATGTTCTTTAAACTGGATTTCTTCAAATGGATTTTTCTTTATTTTATGGGTTTTATAAATATTGAAAGGAATTAAGCTTATTTAGAAATCAGTAATAATTGATAAATTTATGACTAATCAAGAAAAATAAGATTTTTATGAGTGAAACTGGAATAATACTGTATCACTGCAAACATCCGGTGAAAATATTATTAACTGTCTTTAGCACTTTCTTTCTGTAAGCGGATTTTAACAGTTTGAAAATAAATTATCCATTATCCTTTTGAATGAAACTGATCATATGCCTTTTCTTTGTCATTTCAAGCTCTTCTCTTTATTTCTCATTATTAATTCCATTCAACCAATAATATCCTTTCTCCAAAATTCTTCACTCTCATTGGATGTCCTATATCATATCCTTTTACCATTTCATTTACATGTTCATATTTTACTTTGTAAATGTAAGTTATTCGATTATTATAGTTATTTCGAAACAATCGATTTTAACTTTAATTTTTATAACTGGAGTCTTAAAGCATGCGACTTTATTTAAATAGATAATATAAGAAAACTGAATTAATACTTTAAATGAATTCATATTTTGATTTATGTTTTAAAAGACAAAGATGATTCACTATTTTATGAAAATTAGTGATATGGTATTATTGGGAGCTACGTTTATGTATTATGCACATTTAGTTAATTTCCATAATATACCTCACATGAATTGATGATGGAAGAGGATATTTCACCATAGTATATCCATTAGTGGGGAAATGGAAAGGGGCGAGGGATAGGATGAATAAAACATTTTGTGATCTAATATTAACAGAAGGGCAACTGGAGAGCAGTTGGCGTTCTTACACGTTAAAAAGAAATAAATTAAGTGTAGTAGTATTAATACTCCTGTGTGGAATACCTCTTATGAAAAAAGAATAAACTATACTTACTGTTTCCATCGACATAAATTGGCGTCCATGAGATTTCTGCCATTCCTAAGCTGAAAATACTGTTCAGGTAAAACAATGCTATCAAAGTATTCATGTTAAGACTTTTTTCAAGTGATTTCTTCCATAACCGTCCATTGTGCTCTTTTCTGTTTTCAAAAAGCACTCCGGAATTCCGTCTCAAAACATCATCTTTCCACATAAATGTCTTGTCTTTCTTGAAGGTATCTGCAAGCGAAAATTCAAAGCAGTTGAAAATCTTCTATTAGAAAATAATGTTCTATAAATTAGCTATAAAATGTCTAATAGTAAATGAGAAAAACAAAAAATTTTCGATAAGATATATATGTAAGATATTATATTTTTAGGTACGTACAAGTAAGGTATGTATAAATATTTGGCAATACGTTCAAGATCCATGTGAATACCTTATTATACATCACCTTTCAAGCACGAAATGCCAGTTATCATTGAATGAAACATTTTTACGGCATATTATATAATTTTAAATTTAGTTATTATTTTTTTCAGAATTGAGTTATGAAAAGATTATGTACGTTTCACAGGGAAATAAATTTAAAAATTTAAATTTTTTGTTACTTACGTAAGTAATCGTAAAATGATCGAGTAAACATTTTGTAAGGAGATGTCGTTTACTTATCAAAGTACAAATAATATACAAATTTAACAAAATAAGCATAGATTTTATATAAAGGCAACATGAACGAAATTTATCATACATAGACGCCAGTTCTATAAATTTTTAATTTCATTTTTATACTTTTTGTTGCTGAGAGAACGAGATGAAAAACGATTTTGCTTTGAAGGATACATATCACTCCATAAATCTTCTCATTAATTTAGTCAAAAAATTACCATTCTCCAACGATCCCAGTCTTATTTGTTATGAATATATCTCTTTTAAAAAATATATTTCCTTAAAAAAGATACAGGCAAAACGAGATAAAATTTAAATAAAGTCAAGATATTGATAGAAGTCTCAACAATAATCATATAATCATAATAAAATTGCATCTTTATTTATACTAAAATATAAATTATTTCCGGAATCAATTCTCATGCTTCTAATTTTATATATAGACACATTTTAAAAATTAATAAAATATTTTTTTTTATTTTTGAAACAATTAAAATAAAAGCTTTAAATGTTTTGAATGATTTAAATTACTTACAAAATAAATTATTAATATGCACAGACGCATTAATTGAATCAAAAAATCATTTAGATTCAAATTAAGAATTTGAAGGTAAATCTGAATATATTATTGATGGCAAAGATACGAGCAAAAATTAGAAATCAATAGCTGACAATCTCAAACCTATAAAATAAGTAATAATTGCTAATCCTAAAAAAGGGGGCAAATATGTCACTTCCACGAAGTCTCATTCCTGTAAAAAAAGGCATGAGGAGTACACTGAAGCATTCGTACTGCATTTTGCAATTTTTTTTTCAGTTTTCCCAGGTTCACTTGTTTCATAAAGTCGAGTGCCTTAACTTATCAGATTTAAAGATCTTAAAATTTACCTTTGAAGGAAACTGGAAAAGCACCTTCCAACCCAACATTTATTTCCATTTATTCCCTATTTGAACTCTTCTTCTCGTTTCGCATTCTCGCTCTTAAACTCAAAATTTTAGACATTTTCAGTGCTAATTTTTCACTCATAACATCTCTCGATACAACTATGTAACAATTCTAAATTGATTATTGTATTACTTAAATATCATCTAATGATTTCCAATTTTGATATTATTATAATTTGTATATTGTATATTATTAATTTTTATAATTTTAT
>JAOWBB010006450.1:0-25926 GCA_028565995.1 Ricinus marginatus | reverse complement strand
TTTGGGGTCGGGTTGATGGGGGTGGGGGGTGGGTAAACTTTTCAAGTTTCAGCCTGCGAATTGGCTTTTTTTTTTTTTTTTTTTTTCCTGATCCTAAAATTGCCCGTTCGGAAATTTGATTTTCTGGCATCGCAAAATGAAGCAAGTGAAATAAATTTTGTTCCCAGAAGCAGTTCATTCACTGCCGCAGCCGTCGGCATAACTGAAGGGCTGCAAGGGCGCGAGGAGACCCGCGCGAAAGGTTCAGAAAAAAAAAAAAAAATTCGCTTTCGGAACCTCGAGGTTTGCCCAAGATTCGGACGAGAGCCCCAAAAAGGCTGTGAAATGCTGTTGCCCGCGTGAAAATCTTGCATTTTCCGCGGGACGACAAAAATACGTTACTCCACCCGTTAAATATTTGACTTGCCGAGGGTTAATTACGCAGCGGAGTTTTAATAAAGCGCTTTTGCCGTTTATTGTATAATTTTTCTTCTTTTCTAGATTTACTGTAGATTTTATTGTAGACTCTGCTCGGCTGGTGGCTTCGGAAATGCGTGGTTTGTGCTTCTTTTGGGTCTGCTGGGTACAGTGAGTAAATTTGAAACAGAAATCAAAAATGAATTCTCAAAACGATGTTAAGAAAATAAATAAACAGATAAATATGGAAAATCTCGCGAATGTTTTTCAATGTTCCCCGTTTTACGGCTTCGGAAAAATTTTTATGCGTGTCGCTTCGCACATTTTCCCGTCGTCGGAAACCTTTTTCTCACATTTTTTCTCTCATCCGATTTTTCCGCGTTCCGATCGGTTCAAAGGTTGGCTTTCATCCGGGAATCGAACCTGTTCCAGCGACGCTTTGAATTTCTCCCGGTTGCTGAATTTACTTCTTTCTGGCCGGCGGCTCCGGATTTCGCGTTCCGGTGCCCGGAGGTTCCCGCGGGAATCTGCAGCGTCCCGAGCCGGCCCCGGGGGAAGTGTCCGGGTGCCGGCTCCGGGATTCTTCCTCGGCAGACGTCGGCGACCGCTTAAAAGTCGCCCTTCTTGAAATTGCCAAAGCGAATGGTTTGACTTTCGGAATTGCCCCCGCCTTGTTTTCCGCGATCGCTTTCCCATTTTTCCTGCTCGAGGCTTTTCCGGAGCTTCGCATTCCGGCAATTCTCGGCTCTGATGCCCGGCGAATCCCGGGCTGATGCACGATTTCGCCAAGCATCCTTCGCTGCCGGAAATACCTCCTCGTTCCTTCAAAACCATACGAGAACAATTTAAAGTTAAAAATATATCGTTTACATTAAAACATCAGTTTATACCTGCATGAAACCACATAACCTACTTCTTTTTTTTTTTTTATTACATTATCGCCGACAAAGCTTTCCAGTATTCTCCTCTTGTATTACATGTATCCATACATTTTAAACAGTGAACGTCGGTCGAAAATGCTGTAGTTTAATTTCAAATTCCATTTGATAGATTAAATTCTATCGCCGATGGAAATTAATTTTTTTTTTTTGCAAAAACTAACGTTGCCCGTAATGCTGTCGAAGAAATTTTTCAATTTTTAAGATTTTAACAGTTTTCGACGTCATTCGAATAACCGAAGGCGGATCCATGCTGACCGAGAACTTATGGCGACATCGGATACACCGAGGTTCCCAAAGGTTAGGTGAGCAGCAGCAGCTTTCAGGTATACCTAATCGTGTCGCTTCGAGGCCGAGAGATCGGACGCGTGTTTTTTTTCGTGACGAGACCCGATCAAAAAGTTCCGTTGCTCCTTCTCCGATCCAGAATTCGCCCCTTGCGGTGCCTCCCTCCTCGGATCGACACGATAAGCGATACCTGCGTGAGCCGCCGTGGTGATTATCCTCTTTCCGTCTTTACAGTAAGCCCAGAGACGGAACGGGACATGAAGCTGATGGTTTCAATTCTGAGCATGGAACATTATATATTAATGATATTCGGTGTATTCCAGGTAAGGGATAGGCGTTTTTGACGATTTCCGATTGCGAACTGTTTCCGCCTCGCACTTGTATTGTGACTTGTCTTTTCGGCATTAAAAAAAAGGTAACGTTCCAGGAGAATCCTGCCCTGCTGATGCCCTGGCTCATGATGGAGGCCACGGTCATCTCGCTTGAGGCCATACTCTTCGGCATGAGGCTGTTCGTGGAGGGGCTCGAGATAAAGCGAACGGAGGTTCTCCTGTCGGGTGAGGATTCGCATTTCGGGCAGCGCAACACGGTGACCGTGTGCAGGGCCCGGGAGCGGTCTCAATTCGAAAAAGTCTTCGCTTACCGCAATCCTTCGACCGCGGGCAACGAAAATAAATTTCCGCATTTTCCGTTTCAGCTGTCGTAATCCACAACTGGTTTCAAGTCTTCTGTTATTTCAGGAAAAATTTGTCCGTTTGCGATTTGTAAGGGAAAACAGAACCAGTTGCGACGCTCGAGCATTTTCTCTAATTTATAATTTACATTTTTTGATTGTATTTACTGTATAAATAGAAAGAAAATTTTTTGTAGTTCCCTCTGATGCGAATTTTTGTGAGTTTCGTTTTCTTTGGTGGGGCATTCCAAGGGGTTGAAATTATTCCACTTCACACTTCCTGATGAGTTATTATGAAGTTCTGCCGATGCACATGCATCTTACATTTAACGAGAGGGGGTTATTTATTAAAAATAAACAAATTTCAATAGCTGTCAAGCCATCCTTTTCGCCACATACGAAGGTACGGAGCCGATAAGTTTGGAGTTTTTTTACTCCTTTTTTGTTTTTCGCGTGCGATTTTATTATTCATGCGGCTCGCCCTTTGTAACGCTGGAAAATTCCCCTTAAGTTTACACGATAATAAAGTTTACGATGCAAACTTGAAGATCTCTCCCACGGCTACATCAGGAATAATTCTTATAGGTATTGGCGAGCTTTGGAAAATTTCCTCTGCCCCTCGGAGTGGAGGATTTGATGCTTTGCTTATTTTCCGGATTCTGCTCCCCCCGAATCCGGACGATTCGCGTCCGGTTACTTCACGCAAAAAAAAAAAAAAAAAAAAAACTCGAAGCGGTTAACTTCGGTTTTTCGGCCGCGGCTCCCGGGAAACGACGCAGAGAGTGCCGAGCGAGTTTTTCCGACAGCGTGCGCCGAGGTGTACTTTTGAACGCCCCCGGCGGAGTGTACTTTGTGACGGCGGTTTTGACTTAGGATGAACACGCGCTTCTTTTCGTCAGTGAAACTTCGATTCTCGCTCGGATCGGACCATGGGCCCTGCGACTGCCTGCGTTCTCGGTGCCGGTGTGGTAGGCCTGACAGCGGCTTTGGAGCTGCAGGAAAGACTTCCGGAAGCAACGGTCACGATAATCGCCGACAAATTCAATGCGGAAACAACCAGCGATGGGGCGGCAGGGCTGTTTTACCCTTTCTCGTCCTTCGAAGCGTCCACTTATGACATGACAAAGTAGGTCTTTCCGATTTTAATAGGTTTCACTCGAAGTTATTTCGTTAAATAATTCCTGAGTTCTGATGTAAAGGAAATTAGTGAAGGAATCATACGCATATTACGATCATTTGCTGAAAACCGAGGGATTCGTTACGGGAATAAGTGAGACATATGGATATATATTGTCTAATATAAGCCATCACGAAGTGGAGGTGAGTGAAGACTTTGTCCATTCTGTGATAACGATTTGTTTTATCTACTGTAAACAAGAAAGAAAGAGCTTCGGTCGTATTTATTTTATTTATGTGCGGTTTGCAAACGCTTTGCTTTTGGGTTAACTTCGTCCATATTATTCAGTTATGTTATAACACTGAGTATTAGAATGAAAAAATCTTTCGATGAGAAATGATTGACGTTCTCTCTTTCACGTTTGATATCTTCACAAATTTGTTCAGGCTAAAAATACTGCGTATTTAATTACAAATTTCATCGGTTGGTCCTTATCAGTTTTTTATTGATAGTGGAACTTTTTTTTATTTTCGACTACTTTTCCAATTAGAATCCACTCATCGAAAATGTGGTGCCCGAATATCGCATCTTGACACCGGAAGAAATTGAAAAGTGCCCCGGAAAATGGAAATACGGTTGCCACATAAAATCTTTGCTGATACAATGTCGCTTTTTCCTGCCCTGGGCCATGGAAAGGTGGGCATTGAATGGATCCAGACTTTTTCACATTTTTGATATTTCGCCGCCTATGTATTTATACGGAATAATCATTTCAGGTTCCGTAAAAGAGGAGGTAAAGTGATGGAAAAAAAAATTTTAAATTTCAGAGATTTGATACAGTACAAATTCGATGTCATTCTCAATTGCACTGGTTTAGGTGCCAGGGAATTGTGTAGCGATTTAGATTTGGTGCCAGTACGTGGACAAGTAATAAAGGTGACGAATTTAATTTACCTTTTCTTTGCATGTGATTTTTCGGGTGAGTGGAAACTTTCCTAAAGGCTTAACTCGCTTTTTTTGACATGTTTTTATACTTACTCGTTAAAATTTTCCCTTATTATTAAATGTCATGCAACTTTGGAACTCAGTTAACGCTCTTTTGAATTTTAACTGCATCGTTTTATCTTTTCATAACATTTTTTATTTCTTTTCAGTCAGTAAAGTTGAGCTGGAATTAATTTTCATCGATTTCCACTGTCGGAACATCTTAACTTGTACAATTTATTATTAGCTTTTCAGTACGGATGTGTTTTCAGATTTCTGCGCCATGGGTGAAGGAATTCTTCCTTTTGGATAACTTGTTTTACATAGTGCCAGGGTTTGAAACGACCTTAGGAGGGTGTAAAAATTATAATAACTACTGTTTAGACGTTGAGAAGAATACAAGTGATCTCATTTGGAACAAATGCGTCGAAATAATGCCAAGTTTGAAGAACTGTAATATAATCAGGGAATGGGTTGGATTAAGGCCACACAGAGTACCCATTCGACTTGAGCCAGAAATATATGAAACTGATGAACACACATTAAAGGTAATATGATTATTAAAAAAAATATCATTTCGCTTCTAATCGCATCTTTAATATTGTATTTTTTTTAAGAACGTGATTTGGCAAAACCAATAATTAATATATATATATATCAAAGTCATTGGAGAAAACACAACTTTTATATACATTCACATTTATATGTATGATAACTCTTTATTACTTTTAGATTGTCCACAATTATGGTCACGGTTCCCAGGGAATCACAACGGCACCAGGTAGTGCCCAATACTGCGTGCAATATGCAATTGAACTGCTAAATAATGGTGTAAAGTCATGAATTGCATTAAAAAAAATTTTAAATATAATTAATAATTAAATATTAATATTTTACTTTGAAATTAATGAATTTCACAAGTTGAAATTTTTAAAATTACCATTGACTTTAGTATAAACTGCCTTGTCCCTAGCTGATATATATTATATATTTGCTCTGAAATAATGATTCCAATGTAAACAATTATATTTGGTACAGTTACAAAAGTCTAAAAGTATTTATCTCGGAAGTATCTGCTAATTTTATAAGTTTTATCTACTATATATATATATATATATATACATTCATATGTCAAACTCAACGGGATTTCGCCAACTTCTCAGAGTTATTAATATTGTTAAATTTTCCAAGTATTATTATATTGATGTATATATGATACGTCAAAAATATTTCATGAGAAAATCAGAGAATTTAATTTATTTCTGCAGTTCTTCAGAAGTAATGAAAACAGGGTCAGCGTCAGCGTTAAAAAGAATTTTTAACATTTTTGATAGTTTAAAATTTTTTTTAAATGCTATTTTCGATGTATTCTTTGGATGATGTTTAAACAGTACAGTTTACATAAAAGATTCTTTGTTAGACGTCTTGCGTTCATGTTAACTCCTTTTGTTCTATCGTAGACTCAACAACATCTTTATTCGGTTGGAATTTCCTTTCTCCATAAAATTTCTTAAGTGGGTCCAAGAGATGACAGTACAATGGTATGCACTGTTACGAAATTTACAGATAAGAACAAATTTAGTTCAAATAAAGACGTTATTGTTAGCGCAATTGACTTTGGGGTCAACAATCGGTGGGCATCTGCAGCAATCCATCGAAGTCTATCACCGGTCATAGCAAAGCGTGGAGAGCGAGGTTCGACGAACCATTGTGGACAAGCTCGCCTTGTTGCACAAACACCCGGAGCCAGAGTGCCAGGATCGGATGACGATTCGCTCTCGTCGGCGTGGTAAGAGTTAATGCTGCAGGGCAAGGAAGCGGGAAACATTTTCGCCGTCTTTGCGAAGGCACTGTGCGTTTCAAAGGGGCGGCAGAAAGGCCTCCAGAGAGTAGAGAACGGTCGGGACCGACAGCAAGGTGTCAGCGGCAATTCCGGCCTCGTAATGCCGAGATTTTGGTCCCGCATTAACAGATTCCCTTCTTTTTGGATTGAACTGTTCTTGACCCGGGGAGCACGCATGATGGCTCTATTTACCTTCCGCAGACGGAAGAAAAATCGCTGCCGATTGAGGTTGCACTCACATATTTTTCCTCCACGAACTGGATTTTCGGTCTCGTCTGAGATAACGCGGAATTTGTTCCCAGATGGCTTCCCGGTTGACAGGGCTTCGCGCGATGGACAATCAAGTATCGTGAGTATCCTTATAAACCAAGTTGCAAAAGGCCTTCCGATGCGGGCAGCCTTTGTGTCCCGAAGCGGTTTGAAATCCGAGAGAGAGAGATCACAGACAAGAATTTGGTTATCTCCGAGGATTCATCCGTTACAGGTTTTGGATGGTGCACAATCGAACACTATTTGTAGAAGCTTGTAGAGTACCTCACCGATTTCGGCAAAGATTTTTCTTAAAAAAAGCGTCAACATACGGTCAAGACTTTGTGCACAAGTTCTTTGGCACTGAAACAAATGGTTTGCACATTTACCGAGAAATTGTGTAAAAATTTGTTTTGTCCGCATTTAATGTATATAGTACATAAATTTATTTTCCCGTTGTTGACACTGTGGAATCTCTAGCATAATTATTTATGAATAATGATAAAATTTGGACACCTATCACGTAAACAAATTGTAATTCCTTTCTCCGATTTTTAAATCAATGAACATCGGCATCTGCACTGTAACTATTGTTATACCAAGGCTGGCCGTTTCATGCAATGGTTAATTCTATAATCATGCCGCATCATATCGGGTTTCAATTTTACGGCACTCAGAGCTTAAAACAAATGTCAAAGTTACACTGAGCAAACTTACAGCAAGGTACTATCATTATAAGCATAAAATTAATAAAACATCAGAAATTGTTCTGTAAACGAAGTTTACAATCTTAACTAAAACCATCTGCTCCGCTATATCCGCAGACTTTATCCCAGTTTCGCGGTCGTCTATAAATGACCACATTCTGATCTATAAAGCACGAATTCCCCGAGTTTTCAAGTAAGACATAAAAAGGCTTAATACTAAGGAAATGTGACAAGCGGACAGACTCTGCTCCAGACAGCGGCGAAGTCAAATGAAGCAAACGCTGTTGCTGTTGTAAAAATACACTGGTCCGTTATTAAATCCGAATCGCAGAAGAAAGGCTCCGAAACCCTGTTCAGGTCGCTGCAATCGCCTTTATTGCTGCAAAACTTCTCATACGCCTTTTTCAGCACATCAGTTTGCAGCGACTTTGTCTCCGGTCCCTCCCTCTTCAGCTCCTTCATCAGGGTGAAGATGAAAGAGTGGCAGACCCTCGTCGAGGAGATCAAAACGACGTTGCTCGACCAAGTGCCGATCACCAGGCTTTTCCTCTTCGGGCCGAGGAAATCGTCAAACTGCGCGACGGTGACCATTTTTGAATCTAAAACAGTTCCTCCGAAGTTCCACGAGATGAGCACCTTGATCAGCAGTTGCGAGACCTCCGAGTCCTCCACGTCCCACCTTCTGAACATGGTTTTACTCAGCAAGGAATCGGCTCCGACAGCGATAAGTTTGAAGTTTTCAAATTCGGCTTCGAGATTTCTGAAGTGCGTCAAATTTCTCGTCATTTTCCTCATCTTCACGTGGATGAAATAAACGGGAAGACTCGTGCGAGTCAGGTAGGATTCGACGGCGCAGGCGATCATCCTGTCGTCTTCGAGGAGAGGCACGTCCACTATGAAGGTTGCGTTATCTGTGTCATCCGCGAGATGCCCGATGCTTTTCAGATGCGTAACTGAAGAGAAGATATTCGGGCATTAAAAAGCGCATCGAGATCCAAAATAAGGTTCGTCGCAAACAACGGCGGGTCGCGACGAACCGGCAGTGCCACGTAAAACGTTACACTCGTACAAAATTGTATTGTAAAAAATGCATTAATGATTGAATTTCTACAGGGGGGGGGGGGGGAGGAGGACAAATGCAATTTTTTGAATTGTGCTCGGATCAGCACGTAACCGCAAAATATCAAATATTCGAACGGTCTACGTTCGCCGATCGTACATAATTTATCACGTGAATCTAATTTGAATGTACAAAATGAATTATTTAAAAAAATCTGTATATGCTGCTGCCATATGGCTGCAAATTATTCATATTCACGACTGGATGGCTAATGAAGGTGACAGTTATCCCGGTCCCGACGACACCGATCTCGGATGTTTGTTAAGGAATCGCCCAACTAGGGCATTAAATTTTAACTTACGCTCCGTGGCACCTTCCATGTCTCCGCATTTTTCGAGATCTTTCGAATCGTGATATTCGGAAAAGGTGAGGGACAGAAGCACGACAGACAGTACGAAGCAGACGAGAATCGTGAAAATTCCCAAAAGGGACATGTAAGTCACGAAAGTAAGGTACTGTGGCCACTTTCCCAGGACTTGGGCTGCTCCTCTGGCGAGGGAACGGGTTCTTACATCCAAGCGGTCCTCCTGGTTGTCTGCACACACGAAGAGCAGCGGATACCGATCCTCGGAGATCTTCATTTCTCTAAAAGCGAACAATGACGACGGTCGCCATTTATGAAAAAGCTTTTTACATATTTTCGACGCCTCAAAAATTACCAAAAAATACCTAAAAAATCAGATATTTACGTGAGAGAAGCGAACTCGAATTTTTTTTTTTCTTTTTTTAAATTTATTTATAAAAGCATTTAATTTGAAATTCTTCTTTTTGTGCTCTAAATTCTCTCATTATACATTAAGAAAATTTCTTGTGCACGAGTTTTCGGTTCCGATCGCAAACGTAAAGCAATTTTCGGCGCTGACTTTTTTACGTGAAAACATCTTCGCAGTCTCTGATCTCGATTGCAGCTTACGAGAGGGAAAAGGTTTGCGTTAATTGTACAAAGACTGGCGATTTTTGTGGAAAATTTGTTCATGAGGAACGGTTTCGTCCTGGGTCCGTGAATATTTATCAAGGGTGCGTTTAGTAGCAGAAAGGGTGACATTTAGGGGTTTGTCAGCGAAACGGTCAAGCGGCGAGGGAGCATCGGAGCCAGCGTAATGTTCGCGGCTCGTGGTCGGACTGCTCGAAGCCGGGCGCCCGGAATGCATCAAATGTTCCTTTGCATGTGCGAGGACCGAAAGCAACAGTTCTTTTGCCGTCGAAATTTTATAGCTTGGCCCTTTGAAAACGAGGGAGATACCTTCCACGTGGGTGAAGTTAGTTCAGCGTTAAAATGTAACTTACCATTCATATAATTCGCCGCAAGATGTCCTACGATCTGCATAACATTATCTAAAAGGAAAAAATTATTACTCCTTAATAAACCGCTGCTGGCTGCAGGCATCGCACTTCAAATATTTGCTTATTTAGAAAGATAAGCAACCGCAGATTTAGATTGTAAACGCGTTTAATAGCGAGGCGAAGGTACCGATAAATCAAGTTTTCCACGATGTCGATTGTGCGTGATACGTTTTTATGAAAAATAATTTATTAGAAAAACATAACGATTGAAATATATTAATTTTTGAAACGTTGGGGATCCGGAAGCATTAACAGATGCATATTTTCATAAAAAGTTTGGACACACGTGCAAAAATTGTTCCTTGATGCGCAGAGGAAAAAAGGAAGTTAAAACAAATATATTTACACTTTTAGTGTCGACATTTAAAAACTTAAAATTCCGAATTTGAGTTGCAAATCCGTATGGGAAATATTTAATTTATTAAAAAAAAAAAAAAAAAAAAAAAAAAAAAAACTCTTTTTCGCATAAAGTTTTTAAATTTTGCTCTGTATCCCATGGTAAAACGTGAGTTACACAATAAGCCAGATAACACGTGGACTTGTCAGCAAGTTTGTCTGGCGTGATTCTTATGGAGAACATTATGTATGTGGGTATATTTACATCATCGCAGTTAACTGAATTAAGATATACTGCATGTGAAAGATTTTTTTAGTTTAATTTTCCTTCTTAAAAAGTCAAAATCCGGGTCTTCGGTTTAAAAAAAAAAATCATATTTTTTCCACCTTTTCGCTGTGTAAAAAGCGCAAACATTAACCGTTTTTGCGCACAGCTTAATTAAAGGTTCTATTTATTTGCCGAATAAAGAGCGACTCCTTTGTACGATTTCAGTCCTCGCCCGTGTTTTCCATTCATCGGCAGCCTCTGTCTGAATTCTTCCTATAAAATTATTTTACCAGTTTGCGTTTTGCCTTTGGGGAAAACAGAAATTTTCTACTTAATTTAAAGGAAATTCAATTCACCGGGGCGTCGATTTTATCATTTTATACTCATAAACGTTACTTCGAGTGGTTCGGTCGAGTTAGGTTTCTTACTGTGGCAACCGAATTACGAGAAGTGAGGTATCTCTCGGCAGAGAGCTAAAGGAAGCACTTCCGGCATTACCCGGAGCCAACCTTCCTGACCTATTCGTTGAAAAAAAGGTGTAAAATAATAAATCACAGCTCGATAGGGATTATTACGGTGAATGACCGATCTCGTTTTTACGCTGCAGGTACCTTGAGCTGTTGGACTTATGGCACGCTGGGGACTATGCGAACAGTGGTGCAACGGTGACATTCTGTTCTCGACACAAAATAGAATCAACGAAGCGAACGGTTAAGAAGTAACAGAAACCGGTGAAGTAAAAGAACTGAATTTTAAATATTGATCAATTAATTTTTTAAAAGTAATCTTCTGGTTTGAATGTTAATTTTATTAAAGTCGCAACGCAGGTTATTTTAGAAAATAATCTATAAATGTTAATAGTGGATCGATCAGTGCATATTGCAAGCTTAGAGCGATTTAATACTTTTGATGTTATGCAAAGTACGGAAACATAGATATATTTATAACTCTCATAATTAATTATTTCATTTCTTTTACATTAAAATTTACATTATCTTTGGCATCTTACGCTTGGTCTCACTTTCAAAAAAAAAAAAAAATTTAATTTTAATTTTATTTGTCTTACCCCTGCGAGACCGTGAAGAAAATCGAGCCGCTAGATAAAAGATATTCGAATATTTTGATTTTCCTTAGTGAACATATATATGATGTCTGGATTTAGATTTAATTATACTTTCGGCAAAAAATTGATGCCTGCCGCTAACAACAACAATCGAATTAAGGAGCGTAGTGTTCGTATGGAAAAAGAAAATGGAAAATGTTTCCTTACCTGTTATCGATAAAAGTAGAGTTTTAAAAGTCAGTGGCGTCATGGATTAGCTAACTATGGCATTAAATAACTATTTCTCAGCATAATGTATGTTCGACTAGCCACCATTCCTTTGTATTTACGTTTTTCAATTTCGTATGAATTTTCTTTTTTTTTTTTTTTTTTTTGATATATTTTTGCCATGTAATCAAATTTTTACATTGCGAACGAACAATGTTCTATATTTTAAGTTTAGACATAGAAAAAGGTGGTAAATCAATTTTCGCGAATTCGGGGATCATCAGTTTTATTTTCTTTTTTCGGAAGTAAATAAGTTAGGATGGATTAGCAATAGGTGAAAGGGAAACACCGAAATCGCTGAGCAAATGAAACCGAAAAGGTGACTCTATGAATATGTTATGAACCGAATAACCTACTTCTAAGTGTTGAGTTGCTAAAAATTCATGCAAAACTTACACCGTGAATCCCGTATTTTCGGGGGCTTTTGTGCGAATTACCGGCTTTTCCCCGTGATTTCCGCCAATTGTCTGTTCTCACCCACGGCAAATGTATCATCCGATGACCATTTCCATAATTTCCAATTTCCATTATCCAAAATCAGCAATAAGCGGACTCGTCCGCAAGCTAAAAATTTTTCACCGAGCAGGCTGCTCCCATTTTTCCATGTTTTATTTTTGTTTAATCTAGTTTTCGCTGCTATTTTGACTTCCTCTTGAATTTGACGATTTTTCGAACGGTGAAACTTTTTCCTTCGAGAACCGGGAAAAACCGCAGATTGTCCATTTCGAATTTGATAGCGGTGCCCGGGCAAGGAGAACGTCTCTCTCCCGCAGCGAGAGTCCGCGGCGGTCCCCCCTGCAAGTGCTCATCGATTCTCTATCTCGATGGGCAAGTCCTTCCGTCCGTTTTCGGAATGTCAAAATCAGAGACTGACGGCGCGAGAGGAAAAGCGGAAGAAAAAAGGGAAAATGAAAATTCTTTTATTTCCAACTGGGAAAATCCTCACCCGGTTAACCGGTTATTCCGACGACCGAAAAGAACACGGGATCCCGCCGCGGGAAGTGGGAAACCTTTTATTCAATTACTGCCGGCAATGTCGATATTTATACGAAAAAATTGCGCGACATAAAATTGAAGTTTATATTAAAGTGAGCAAATTTCGACCGAGTCGCGGTAAAAACTGATTATTCAGCGGGATTTCAACGTGAATTGAAATGAGCCCGAGCGATCGGAGCCGTTTAAAAATCCGAAATGAAGCGAACGGGGAAATCCTGCTGCGAACGGAGATTCAATTGAGGGAAAAATTCATTGGGAACGTTGCCCCATTTGCTCTCCTTTTGCTCCTTTGTCGGAGTTGCGTCAGTCCCCGATTGTGTGATCCGTTCCCGAATCAATTCGAAATTCCGCCTTTCTCGCCCGGAAAATGTTCGAGCCTCGAATCGGCGGAAGAAGTGCTCGTCGGGAAAGAGGAAACCCCCGGGATTGCACTGTAACACCGGCTGTCGGTGCACGCGAAGCGGCTTAAATCGCCCGCTAAAAACCGGGAGGCTTTTCCATCGTTCGGCCCAGATTCGATTTAATGGGCTTAGGTTATCTTAATTTTCCGTGAATGGGATCGTAATTCTCAATGCTCCGACGCGTGATATAAGTCGGTTAATGAGGCCCGGGCATGTTTGCAATTTTCAATAGTTGACTGAAGTCGGAAATACATGTAATCGAAGAGCGTCTCCTATGGCTGTGGCGTGTCTTTAACTGCGTTTCCCGTGCGAGACGTCCTGAATTTTGAGGGGAAGCCTCCCAATTTTGGCGAACGCCTCGTTTCGGATGCTTCGCTCCCGGCATCGTAAACGGCGAAGAGCGAAATGCAAGGCGTCGGCCCGGGACGGCATCCTTAACTCGGGAATCCCGAGTGATCCGAACCGGAGCTCTGCACGCCCCTTGCCGGCTTTGGCGGGGCAACGCCCGTGCCGAAGTGACGCTTAGAATAACGTTAAGTACAATGCAAAAGGGCAAGGGAAATTTGCTAAATTTCTCTATTTGTAAAATGCAACAATATATGAGACAGCGTAAAAATTTTAACAAATTCATCGAACTCTGCAGATGATTTCGAAAAATGTCGGAAAATACGCGAGTGGCAAAGTTTTTAAATCAACCCGGCTAATGTTAGTTCATAAGCATATTAATTAAGAGAAGCAAATTTCTATGTTGCATGTATTGTTAAACTTAAATTCATATAACAGGAAGTTTCACAGTTAAAACAGAAACAGCCGAATTAGGACTATTAAAAATACTTCTCTCACTATTGTTTTATAAATTGTATAAATTATATTGGATATGTTTGTTCACAAAGCTACATTTGTCTAAAATTTATTTATTTTTAAAATTTTCAAATGTGTAGCATTGATTACATTTTCTTTTTTAAATGAATGTTAAAAGTTGATAATAATAATAATAATAATAATAATAATAATTTTTTAAACGTTTTTGTATGCAATTTAATACATAACAAGACTCGCACAATTTCGAAATTAGTACCGTTAGAAAATGTTATATAAAAATATTTTTACCTATTTAACATTTTTATATTACTTATATCTTTTACATTAACTATTTGTTACATAAATTATATTTTTTTCTATTACTTATATCTTATCTGTTAATAACGTGTATTTAATATAAATAGGTAAATTTATTTATTGTACATATGACTTCTTTTGAATGTTCCTTGTCGCGTTCCATTAAATTTTCCCGGATTATGGTCCTTTTTTCTGCAAGAAGGATTTCTGTTGCTACTTGAAAAGACTTCGCCTTTAAATGGGTTTCGAGATCTTTTTCAAAAATACATTTTTGGGGATGAAGTCAAGGGATCATTTCTTTCGTTTCATTTAAAGAATCTTTCACTCTGCTGGAACATCATTCCCAGTGAAATAATTTAATGCGTAGCTTTTCAGTGTAAAAAAAAAAAAAAATAAATAAATAAATAAAATAAAAATAAAAATAAAAATAAAAATAAAAAATTGCTTCTGTAGTGACCCGGGCAGGGCTTAGGAAAAAATCAAATCCTTTTAGTCCTGTAACCGGAAAAGGTTGCCAAGCAGAAATTAATCTCATCGGTAGCTACGGAATGTAATATTATTATCGAGGGCACTAAGCAGATTTTTCATTTTTTTTATTTTCTTTATTTATTTATGGTTGGATGTTAACGACTTAAAAATTCAACGGTTTATGAAATTAAAAAATATTTTTAGACATTCCCTCCGTCAAAAGAAATTTTCCAGGCATTTATAATGTATTCCTTTCTTCCCGGGTAAATGTTTCATGTATCGGCGTACGAGAATTTAAAATTCCTTCTTTTTTTTTTTTTTTTTTTTTTTTAAATTTGAGAACGTCAAAGGCCGGTTCTGCATTTGCGGGAGCCGAGGAAGGGGAACTGCGGCAAGAGGAAAAGCAGCGATTGCAGGTTAAGATGACCCGAGGGAAGTTGGAAATCCGGAAAATGCACCCGAAATCCAGGCACGGGTGAATCGCCAAGAGATAACACTGGCAAATCGAAGCATAACCGGCAGAAATTGTGTCTTGTCAGACACAGGTTATCATCCTGGGTCGCGCTAATGCGCAAAAGGGAAAATTTTTACGGTTCGCGAAAAGGAACAAGCACAAAACGAACATGATTGCAGGCATTTATGTGCATCGAAAAGAAAAGAAAAAAAAAATTCGATTTAGAAGACTGTGAAATCCGCATCTATCATCCGTTTTGGTCTACGAATGCAGCGAAATTATATGGAATACACCTCGCTGGTAATTTTATATAAAGTAGGGATTTCCCGAGACTGCAATAAATATTCATATTCATCCCTTGTAGCAAGAAAAAAAATATATATATATATAAATTTATTCACGTTTAATCTGGTAAATCTTACATTTCGCTCAGTTATTGAAGTAATTAATTATCTTTCTCTTTTCTTTATAAAATTTCAAATTTTTTAAAACCGAAAATCCCTCCTCGAATTTGCTTTCATATAATATCGTAAATCACGGTGAAACGAAGAAAGCCGCGGCTTCCAACAAATGTCAAAGTTTAAGAAGTTTTAATTAAGCAGCAAGACGTTTTCATTGCATAATAATGAAGGTACCTTACACCGATTCAAAGGAAATTTTTATGATTTACTCGCCTTAAAAAATTATATATTAACTTTTAAATTAAATCATAAATTAAAATTCCTTAAGTCGAAACGCGGAATCTGCATTTTGCAGCGATTTTGGGTGGGTTCAATTGTGTCTAAAAAAAAAAAAAAAAAAATTGGAGCTCACTTTAAAACAGCGGAAAGTCGCGCTGAATTTCTGAAAACGTTTTTTTTGGACTCGCTTAAAACCTCGGATTTTGCAGTTTGAACCTTTCCGATCGAATGGAAAAGCTCGCCGAGAAATGCAGGTACCGGGCAACGCCGAAATGGGATTCCCCGTGCGCTGTCGCGCGGTGAAAGTTGGCCTTTACCGGACTTCCGCGGCCAGCGAGACGACGGGAACCTTCGAGGAGATCCATCTCAGTTTGCTGGGCGACGCGTCCTGCGGGAATCTCGAGCATTTCGGAAGGTTGACTGTCAGCTCGCATTTTCCGGATGCTTCCGAGAAGGAGAAATTCTCCGGGCACTGATATAAAAACCCTGCAAAACGACGGAAAGTCACTTGGAGGACTGCGTCGGGATCACGTTCGCGGGGCGGCTCCTGCCGCGACTCCTTTTTCGAGTTCCCCGCAGAAACCGAGAATTTTTCAACGGCCTGTTCGAATTTAAGGGCATTGCCAAAATGCTTTGCGAAACCTATGTGGATAGTACGCTTACCTTGCGTTCTGCCTTCCGCGTCTTCCTCGCATTTGAAAAATTTCCGGCAATCTTCGGGATAGGGAAAGTTCCCCTGACCGGGGCAGAAAGGATCCGGCGAAGAAATCGGAACAGCGGAAATTTTTTCTTCTTCAGTTCTTCTGTAGGAGCGAGACCTCCAGGTCGGCTTGCTCGGACAACCTTCTGTCTCATCTGTTGCGACAAAACATGGCGTTCAGAGGGAGAGAAGTGCCTTCGAAAAAAGGTTTCGCGTGTAAGAATGAGTGAATTTGCATACCCTCGGGCAAGCACTGGATTTTCCTTTCGTCGTAGACGGCGTTGTTTTTGCAGGACAGAATCATGATGTTCACGTCGCCTTCCTTGGTGATGGTGCACTGGTAGAAGTTGTTGCATTCCCTGGGATGTCTTCGAAAGCCCGTTGGGCAAACGTAGGCTACCTGGTCTGATCCCAGGACGGGGCAATTGGGCGATTCCTCTTTTAAGGTGTGGTTTTGCTTGCTGGGAATTTGAGTGGTTGTACCTTCCCCTTGCTCTGCATCTGTGAAGGCGGGCTCCGTGGTGCTGTCTGAAATGTCGGCGGACGCGTATGTGGTTTCGGTCGTTTGACCGAACGTGAACATCGTCTCTTGAGTGGATGCGTATACCGTTTCCGTTCGATGATTAGATGTGTGTAACGTTTCGTGCCGATCGGTGGTTGTCATCGTTGTCGTGCTTAACATTGGTTGTTCAGACGTTACCGCGTTATCGTAGATCGTGGTCGCAGTGGAATCGGTTGTTGTAACCGCAGAACTTGGTTCGTCTGTCGATGATGCGGTGGTCGTTTCGAAGTCTGCCGGTTTGGTCGATTCAGAAGAGGAATCTTCTGCGATTGTGGTCGTCCTGTGTTCTTCTGGAGCGTGAGTGGTGGTGTCGATGTTGCTCGAGGTTGTAGCCTCGTGTGGGGTTTTATTGTCGGAGGAAGTGGTAGTTGTGTACTCGCCGGTGGTGCCATTCTCCATCGACTCTTTGGTAACGGAAGTGCTTCCGCTCGTTGTGGATGGTCCCTTTTCTTCCTTGTTATCTTGATTCTCCTCCTGGCAATCTCTCTGCGGGTAGACGGACTCCTCGTGGTTACAGGTCTCTAACGCGGGATCCCAAATTGTACCCGTTGGGCATTCAAAATAATAAACGGAAAATCTTTCTCCTTTGTCACCGTCCCAGTCTAAGCATCTGTAATATTTCTTGCAGCTTCCTGGATAAGGATAAAACCCTGCTTTTTCGCACTTTACTTTACCCTTTTTATCTGGTGTGAAAGGAGTAGATTCAGGAGGAGGAGTAGAGATTTCGCCATCTCTGTGATTAAGCTTGTTGCCTTGCGTGTTGTTTTTGATCTCAGGTTGCACTTCTGGTATTCTGTTTTTATCCGTAATCGGGCGTTCATGAGGTGTCGTTGATGTGGTCGTACCTTTTTTGTTAGTCGTTCCTTTATGATCTAAAGTCTCCTTATTAGTAGCTGCATGGGAAGGCGTTGCGTGTTTATCCGTTGTGGGCTTGTATTGGTGCGATTCCTGATTCGAAGTCGTGTGCTGCATCTGAGGAGTTTCTTCGCGGCCTTCCGTGGTGGACACAGTTGCGTAGGGATATGTTGAATAGGAAGGAGTCGCGAGAGTGCTTGTTCGGCTCCAAGTGTCGTTGTCGCGCGTCACGGTTTGCTGCGCGGTGGTCGAGTGAAAAGAATTTGGGCCTGACTCGGATGCTGAGCCTTCGGACGTGCAATCGACGTCCTTGCGTTTTACTGCCCACGGATGATTGCACGTTGTGCTCTCTTGATCCCAAACGGTACCTTCGCCGCAGCTGAAATCGTACCTGAAGTAACCACCCCTACCGTTGTCGACGCATCTGAAGAATCTTTTACATTCTTTGGGAATGCTGAAAAACCCATCTTTGCGGCATTCTGTCGAATCGCCATTGAGTGTCCCGGACTCTTCAAATGAGCTTTCCGGTTGTGGATAACTATTTCCATGCATTTGATTGGTATAGCCTTTCCTCTCTTGGTCCGATGGTCGACTAGGTTTATTTAAGGGCGATATTTGACTCTGTGGGATTTGTATAGCAGGAGAAGTTTTAGGTCCATTTTCATATCCGTCGGGTACTGTATAACTCCCTTGATTTTCATATTTTGGACGGTAATTTTGTTTAACTTGTCCTGGGTGTGACAATTGATTAGGTCTCTTTTGTTGTACTATTTGATTCGTCCTATTGCGTATTGGGGTGTGCGGCTGTCGGCCATAAGTTGGTGGCCCTGATGCTTGAAAGCCGTTTTGCCCTGGACGGTTGTTAAAGTTATCACCGGTAAAATAATATTCAGTTTGAGAATACTTGCCCTGAAATTGGGCTTCGGAGTAAGTTGTATGATAAGGTACGTTTCCGTTAGTTGTCTGACCCGGGTTTATTACAGGATAGTTGGATTGCTGAAAATTATTTTCGGGGCCGTATGCCGGTGGATATTGCTCAGAATAGATTCCGTGATAAGGATAATTTCCCAGTCCCGGATAATCTTTTACAGGGGGTCTGTCTTCTTGGTCCTCCACAGCAGGGTACCCTGCAGTGCCTGCGTAATCAGTTTTTCCTTTCTTATTTTCGGGTTCCGCCTGCGTCCGATCGGAATCATAACCGTAATCACTTGCGGGTACCCGCTCATTATATCCTCTCGTACCTCCACATCCCGATACGGCATATGGATAATTACAAATCAGATTTTTCTGATCCCAAACAGTGCCTGGACCACACTGAAATGTATACATCGAAAATCTTCCCGTGCCGTCATTGATGCAACGCATAAACTTGGTGCAATCTCCTTCAACTGCGAAAAACCCCTCCGACTGACAATTACCGGAAATTTTCATGACATTCCTTACCGGATCTTCGTACTCGTCTATCTGCCACGGATATTTATTATTGTCCTCAAGCGGATAAGGATATTCGTCGGCATAAGCGCTGCCACCTTGGATCCGTCTAGACAAGTACGCGCTTTCGTTTGCAGGGAGGTACGCGACTCCACCGGCATATCCGCCAGCGTTGCCTTCCTGGGGAAACTGCCTAAACGGGTACTGATTTCTCGGCGGCGCTCTTCTTCCACCGCATTCCGCCCTGGAAGTGTCCCGAGGATGGTTGCACACATTGAGATCCGGGTCGAAGACGGTGCCTTCCCCGCAGGTAAACTGGAAGGCGGTCAGGGAGGAATCCGATGATTTCCTGAAGGAGTTGATGTTCCAGTCGACGCATCTATAGAAAATTTTGCAGTCCGCGGGATCAGGATGAAAACCTTCCGAGGGGCAGTGAAATAATTCGCCTCTATAGCCAGCACCGTCGGTCCAGCTAAAAGTGCTGCCTGGAACAAAAAATTGCCCGGGTTAAAAGCGATGAGAAAATCTTCTGACCTAAAAGTTAATTTTTTTCGTTTCATTTGGTGGAGCCGCAGAATTTTTCACATTCTACTAAAGGAACGTTTTTGTCATTAATTTCATGGCACAAGATCGGGATTGGAAATATTAAAATATTTTCGCATCATTTTCCCTTTATTACTCCAATTTTTGCTGTACGGAAGTTATCGTTGATTTAGGAATTTCGCTTTCGTTTCGTTTGGTGAATTATTCGACGTTATCTCGATTTCTTGAAATCAGGAAATTTTTGATCCGTACGAAATACAAAATTAAAAATAAAATATAAAAATTATACCTAACGGTTTAGTTTGAAGCTGTTCGCGGGTTGTGCGGAACGCATAAAATAATTTTCGAACGGATACTGTTACACGCTCTTCAGGTTTGGGCACTTTGGTTCGAATCTTCATAGGGTAAAAAAGGTTTTTCCGACGAGAGATGAACGGGGGCACATCAGCGACTCTGCAATTTTCTAAAAGGGGATTTCGAAGTAAATTCCTCTGGAAGGTATCAATCAATTCAAATTTGACTGAACCAGTGGTGCCGATGGATGGTTCCAAGTTTATAGTTTTCTCTGGAGGATTCGGCTCAGCTAGAATCGATTATTCGAATTGACACTAATAAAGACTTCCGTTAACATTACAATTTAACCAATAAAAAAAAAAAAAAAAAAAAATTATTTTTATAGCAAAGCTATTTTCCGGTAAAATTTTTCTGTAAAGTAAAGGAAAATAGCAGGAAAGAATCCCGCTCTTTTGACGATTAACTGGAGGCACGCAAGCTCTGGAGTTGGCTCGTCCAAATAGGATACATGCTGAAATATTGGGAATTAGAATTATCCGATCAATTGACAATTTTTGAAAGAAAATCCGTAATTAATCATTTAAATTCACTCGGCTTCGAGTGCAATTCTAAACTTTTCGAACACGCACAAAAAGCAATTCGATTTTCTCCCAGTTCTCCTGGATCGAATGTTTCTCCATATGAATCATATTCGAAGATCCTCGATTGTTTACGATTCTAGATTCGAGGCTTTTGGGGGCAAAATTCGCTTTTTCGAAGGAAGCAATATAAAGCCAGATAAGTTACCTTTTCCATTAGGGAAATGACTGATCTCGGAAAGAGTTGCCATGGATCGCTCGCCCAATTTCATGGTTTTGATATTTTTTTTCATTCGGATGGAAAAGAAGAAAAGGAATTTGAAAAGGTAAAACCCTTTTAAATTGAAATTTTCATGTGATCGTGCAGGGGAGAATCTCGGTAGATGCCCGGGCCCGGGAAAAGGACAGATCGCAATCCCCCGTAAAAGAAAGGAGCGGTTGGTGCCTGACAATAAACTTCTTTCGCCGGGAAAACCAAACTTTTCCGGTTCCAAGCGATCCGAAGCGACTGTTTGACTCCCGTGCCACGTTAATCAATGATGGCAAAAGGAACCTTTAATTATAAGCCATTTCCACCGTCCATTTCGAATGGAGCGTTGGGCCGGGCAATCGAAAGCGGATCGAAGGCGATCCCATTTTCTTTTCGATCGGGAAAAGCCGGAGATCAAGAGCTGCGGGCTGATTTTCGAAAACGGGAACGTCTTCGAATGCGATCGACGATTTTCGTCCACGGGAAGCGAAGGCTCGCAGATATCCTTCCGAACCCGTGTCGCGCACTTCTTCGGGCGAAGGCTCAATCGCCGGCAAATTTTCGCGTCCGCGGTAGGTAGAAGGAAAAAGTTCAAAGCTCTGCGGCCGTCTCCGGCGAAGAAACCGACGCTCCAAGGCATCTCCTTTGGTTCGGGAACTTTTATTATTCGCCGCAATTGTTTCCAGGGGAGTTCCTTGCCCCGATCGAAAAAAGAACACCCAAGATTTCACGTGTTTCGAAGGTGGATCGCGGATTCGACGGCAGAAAGCAATCTAATTTCCTTCTGTAACGATGCGGGGGATGCCCGTGGTAATTGCCAACCGTCCCGGAAGTGCAGGGCTGCTCGGAAAACTCCTGCAACTTCGCAAAGCATCGAAAGGAAAACTCCGTCAAAATTGTGGAATCGCGTTTTTCGTCGCAAACTTTCCGCCCTTAACGTTCGCGTTAAGAACAACGTTCCGCCTTTTCGAATGCGTTTTCCCCGTTCCAGAAGTTTTCTCGTGCCCCTTTTGACGTTCCGCTCACTCTCGTTCGGCCGCTGCATTAAACGGAATCCGAAGGAAATCTGGAATTCCTTTGTTTTGGAACTGTTAAGTTTCCCGCCGAATGAATTTTTCGCATTTTTACGAGCGAAAGAGCATGACAGAAATATTTCTTTACGGCGGGTTCCGTCGATAAAAGCTCCATACTTCCAGGGCACAGAGCACGGGGACCGATTCGTCGCCAAAGGCCGCGATCTTCGGCAAAGCAGAATCCACTTCTGGACAGTTAAACATTGCAAGAGATCGCGACGCGAGCACTGAGCACGAATGAGAAATTCCTTAAAGGCATCCCAGGCTTTTTTGCCGATAACGAAATTTGCTTTTAAAAGCAGGGATCCGATATCTGACGTTGCGCATGATAAATGCAATTTCGTTATCCCGTTTAATTTCCATTGTATAACCTAACGAATAGCAAGGAGCAAGTACTTTCGGGAAACTTTAGCTCCACCATGAAATGCGAGCGAATTTATTAATTCGTTCGGTTGAAACGGAAAAATATCAAAACATAATCAGTGGCCGGTTAATGAACCGCCATGCTAATGGATAAAAAGCATTGCGTTACGGTGCAATGCTTGTACACCCAAAAAAAACAAATTTTGCGGCCGCGCTAGTGCTTCCTTCTGACACTTAAAAAGCCGATAGCGACAAATATATACTTATTCTTGTCAGAGAACGATGCCATCTCTGAGTTATCACCTTTCTGGTCCGATCCGAAACCTGAGCTTTCCAGTCACGGCGATGGATCTGGAATAAAAGTTCTCGTCGCCTGAATAAAACCAGGATCGCAAACTGGAGCCTCCATTGTTAGACATTGTAATCAAGATCTTTTTTCGCCTTTCATCTACGGTTTTCTGGATTGAAAAATAAATTCGGTATTTCTTGAAGGCAACCCATTATCAGTTATCTCAATTCAATTCCCATTAAAATGATTCGTTAAATTTGTTTTAAACGGACAAAAGGAACTGCTGATCTGGTGCTTAGCGTTGGAACCGAAATATTTATGTTTTTGTTGATTTCCAGGTTGAGAAAAAAAAATATATATATATATATATATAATCTAAATACAATTTACGGGTAAGACATCATTTTAAGAAATGGAAATAACTTCGTTACAAACGCATGAAATGGATATTTATTTAGGAAATTGTGTAGTTTAAACAATTGTATGAAACAGGAGAGGATTCTTCCTCGTCAGTGAAACTCAACAGAAAAATGAGATGATAAAAAAAAAAAAAAAAAAAGAAATAAACGAAATTTAAATTCAAATGCAGAGATTCCTCTATTTCCGGTACGCAAAATACCGCTTCCTGTTACGAAATGTAATTTACAAAATGGGAAAGCATAACACTTGAAAATATCTTTACAAAGTCGGGAAAGGCTTAAATGCAGTCAGAAGAATGCTCGAATGGAGGCGGAATTATTTCGATCCATTTCGGCAATGCTTCCAGGAGAGTCTCCGGAGGAAGCAACTGGATTAATCTGAAAAGGGAAAATGAAAAGAATGCTCTGTTCATATTTATCTGTCACCGCAAAATGTGAAACAACTTGGGCCCCACACGGCAATAACCAATAGTTAAAAGTTTAATTATTAAGATATCGATGCTCGGAAAATGTTTACGTCAAGGTTTTTATATCGAAAAAAAGTTAAAAACAAAAACGTGTCACAATAAGTTTGTAAATATATATATCATATCTATAGATATATATCATATATATATAGATATATATATATATATGAAATCAGCTACAAAAATCCATAAATATTGCTGTCTAAGGTTTGAGTGTCAGTAACAGTGGGGACAATGGTAACTTCCGGAAATCTATAACTTCCCTCTTTTCCAGTTTCCTGCGGAAGACCCGTAGAGAGGCAGAAATGAATTTATTTAATCTGAAAAAGCTTTTGTAATCGATAATACTTGAAAAAGGGTTTCTCATTAATTTAATTCTTTAAAATCTATTGCGACGATATAATGAACAAGTAAAACTTTACTTTTTAAGGAACAAAAAAAAAAAGGAGTTAACATTTCTATTTTATCTAGTTGCTAACATATAAACTGTCATGCAGGCGAAAATCTCAACACGAGCGAATCTTTTGATCTTAAATTGTTTGAAAATATATATAATCCGTAATTGAAGATATGCAAGGGATAATTGCGGGCCAATGGACAAGCACTATCGGGCGAAATCATTGTTAGTGAATAATTATCAGTACTGGCGAATAATCAAGAAACGCAGGAGAAAAAGAGACTGAAATTGCAAAGATCCATGTGGAGCTAAAATATATAAAGTTTAGATTAAAATACGGCGGTATATATTTTCCTCTTTACAAGACTGCTGTCCGGGATGTTTCGATCCAGAAAAAAATAATATATTTCAATAACTTCCGTGCATGCTTTCTGTATACTGAATATCGAATGCGCTTCCTCAGTCAATAACTTTTCAAAGGTCTAATGACAATTTCAGGCGTTTTACGTGATTCTTAATATAACCTTAAACTTAATTTCTTCACTGTAATCAGTTAAGAAAAGATGGTGATTTTTAAATACAACTTACCCCAAGGGCCGTTATACTGGAGTCAATTCAAACTTTGATCGGTTGGACAATAGTCCGTTCGAACCTTTTTATATGGAGATAACTAGCATTAAAAAATTGCTTACAATGTGATATATACCGACCTCGAGAAGATCAGACTGTACGCGAATATTTTCAGATCACCACGCATTTCGATTGTAATGATAAATGTGTTATTACGAATTTAAAATTGAGAAAGGCTTCGTTGCATTTGTGGAACATCATGCGGTATATTAGCATCGAGTCGCAGATTACATTCGTGTGACAGAAAGCATTTGCCCAAGAGCTAGTGACCGTAAGAAAAAAAAAAGGAAAAAATTATTCATGCTTGCGGATACAATAAGCATTAACGTGAGTATAAATAAACGTGTATAAGTACCAGTGCTACACAAAAGGAGTGGGTATTTTCTGAGAATACCATCAAAATTGCATGCAAGTAAATGGATAACTAAAAATTACACTCTGTGAATTTTCAAGGAAAATCTTGCATGAAAATATTTATTACATATAACGCTTGAAATCAATCATAAAAACTTGAAGAATTCGATTAAAGGAGGATAAGAAAATTTACACTTTTCATTTAATGAAGATTTACCAAAAGGCTAACACGTTGGTCGTACAGAATTAGATACGATTAAAGTATCTTACGACTGATTAGAAAATACACGCCTTGCCACTTGTATTTTTTTCGATTTTTTGGTAAAAATTCATCTTTTATTCAAGAGAAAAACTTATAATATTTATGTAGCTAGAATAAAGAATTAAAAATGATGATAGTCACCTGATATGATAATGGAAAAGGCGAAGTTGAAGAACCTTACTAAAAATCCGCGAAATGGCTTGGCAGTCATTTTATCCATGAGGCCAATTATCTTAACCTCAGATCCGATGCTGAAATTAAAAACATTTCTGTTGGTTACTAATCTCGTTTCCTGTATGCATTATTAAACGATATATATATATATATTTATTTTTTTCACGGTGGCGAAATGAAGATTAATAAATAAGCGATCGGCTTTGCGATATGGACAATTTCAGTATCGGGATAAGGCGTCGAGATTCACGTTTATGTCGATCGCACGAGCTTGTAGAAAAATTTTAAAAATAAAAGTCGCATGCAAACTGACAATTGCGCTTGTTGCATGCCGACAATGCGCAACGTTATGTAGCATATATCACACGCAGTCAATCTTAATTTAACACGTTTTGATTTACAATCGAAATTATTCGTATCGCGTGCACGTCTCATTAATATTTGATGTAATTAGCAATAATTAATGTAGGCTCGATGTTATTAATATTCGCCGCATTCGTTCCTCTCGTAAGCTTTAAGTTTTAGCGTGCGCCGTTCCCTTCTTGCTTTTCTTTATCCCTCCCCCCCCCCCCCC
>JAOWBB010006449.1:0-25944 GCA_028565995.1 Ricinus marginatus | reverse complement strand
AATAATAATAATAATAATAATAATAATAATAATAATAATAATAATAATAAATAATAATAATAATAATAATAATAATAATAAATAGTAGCTAATTAGGTTGGGTTTTCTTTGAATTAATAACGTTGCAAAACTTAATATATTAAATTTAATAAAAATTCAAACTCAAAAAATTGATTTAATTACAATTTTTCGTAATGCATTAAAGAATACTGCCATATATGACAATTTACCTCGAATTTGACAATAGCCAAAAAAACATGGAATGATACCAGATAAGTGGTTAGGATGCAATTGCTGGTGAATATAATATTTTCAAAATCTCATAAATAAATAAGATCTATTCGGCGACAATTTTAAATTATTGAAAAATTCGGTTACAATTTTTAGATATTGGTTGCAAACAGACATCAGTTGAATTTACATAAATGGCATGGATGCACATAATAACGACGTATGATATACGTATTGTATGTATGATAATACATAATGGCATGGTAAAAACAAATATTATAAATTAATACATAAACAATTGAGAAACTCTGGTCCAGCACATTTCGCCCATCAGTCTCATGCAGGATGTACCTAAAAATTCGGATCGGGGCGGTTTGAGCATGCAAAAAAGTAAACGCGATGGAAATTAATATAAGTTTTTGAAGGCGTTTACAATTTGGCAAGCGAAATGTTTCCTACTTCTTCAAATGATGAGATATAATGAAGAGAGCATTGTTTGCGTTTAAAATAACAAAATCATTTTTTTTTCTTTTATTTATAATCTCTCTTGACATTTTTCAATTTCAAACATTATCAGAATGACTACATTATATAAATTGCAAATGTGAACGGTAAAGAAAGTGCCAAGGAGCTTCGGTCACAAGTATCATGCGTTAAAATTAAATGATCTAATGAAAGACCTTCGCGCCGCGATAGCGGCCGGCAACCTTTTCAGAATGGCGTGTATATAAACAATATTATAGCTTAATAATGTAAAAGCTTAAATAAAATTTATACTTAAAATTAAATATTTGTATTTTGAGATTAACATAAAAAAAATATAAGAAACAACAGCTTTCATTTATACAAATATTTTCTATAACTTTTTTTATAATCTTTCGAGGAATAAAACACCAAATTTAGGATGAAGTAAACTGGAAACCTTACATGGCTAGGGAAATTTATTCAGACAGAAAAAAAATTGTACGCGATTGCGGAGCTAAATTAAAAAATAAGTTAAATACAATTTAATTTTCCAATTTCTTCTAGATATTTCCGCATCCACAAAATGTCTTACGAGTTTATGCATTTCCATATTGGTGCCCGCTTTTGCTCCGCCGCTAACTTTGAATCGCATTATTTACTTATTATTTAGCGGGTTACCAATCGTGCGAATAAAAGAAGCTTCTAAGACAGCGAACATAAAAGAAAGAAAAATCATTTGTCTTCGCAGTTTTGTAATGTTTACTAAATGTTTTCCATAGTAAACATATAAGGCTAATCTTTAGTAAAAAAATTAAAGATTGCATTAAAAATTAAGATCTTGTAAAGACCTGGTAAATAAAAATTTAAATGATGATACATTGTTTCTTGAGTTTGCGAATGTCAAAGTCATTCGATTGACATTTTCTTCTTTTATTTAATGTCACTTTATGTATTTTTGTAATTTTTTAAAAACAAGCATTTTTTATTAATTATAAAACATTTTAAAAATTATTCTGCAATGCGATGCGATATTCCGAGATCTTCAAATCGTTGTAAAACAACACTTAAAAAAAGAAATGCACTCTAAATTATTATAAATCATCATCATTTAGAATTCATAACTTTCAATAATGTTTTTCTCTCTGATATCTTAAATATTGAATATCTTTCCAGTCTAGATTAACGTGACACAAGAAATAGATATTTAAAGGCAACATGAATAACTTCACTAATATTTTTAAAAATATTGACAGAAACGTTAACTTTTTTCACGTTAAATTTTGCACCATAAAAGCTTTCAGGGAATCGCATTATACAGGTACAGGAGCCATTGCGTAGTTTTGTTGAATTAATCCGAAGTGAATTCCCGCTTTGTATTTTACCTTAAACATGTAATTGAATAAGAAAAAAATTATTTTAAACGTTATTAATTGAATGCTGTTACAAATCACTGAATTTCATACTTTAAATGACTAGCTTAAAAATAAACTAACCTAACATTGAAGCTGAATGTAAACCGCATTTTAAATTAATTCATAATGCGAAACATTCCATACATACTTGAAATTATTAAAAATGAATTTATTGCTGAAGAATTTTACAATGGCCTGTGTCTTATTGTTCGCTGCTAACTGAATACCGAATTTTATCTTTTTTTGTACAATAAATAAATTAAAAGTTATTATTTCCTATCAAAAAGAGGGTTTCCTCCTTTTCACTTAATTTTTTTTTGCTGCCGCAACCGATAAATGTCATTTCTCGGAGGGGCTGCCATATCTTCGTCGTCCGAATCTTCATTTCCGTGAGCTTTTCTCTTCTTCTTCATAAAGCTTGGGATGCCATCCTCGACCAACCAATGGACCGATTTGGCTAAGTCAAAAAGTCTGATGTCCGATCCATTATCGCCAGTCGGAGGTGGAGCTGAAATTAGGAAAATTTAAATGTTAAACAATGCAAATTAAAATTATTTAATTTCGATTAATTTCGTTTCTTTTTAATACATTTTTAATACTCTCATTGTTTCTTTTAAAAGAATATTTCCGATTTAAAAAATTAAGCTTAAAGGTTTTTCTACAATCATTCTTATAATGAATTTATTAATGTCATTTAAACAGAAAGTATTTTTTTAATATTATCTTTGTTTTTAAATATCATAATATATTAGTTTTTGTTTTTCTTCACGTAATGTGACAGCAATAAGAGAATAAGAAACCTTTATCTGGCAGTTGAATTTTATTGAAGATTTCAATCAGATATTCGACATGGACAAATGGCCCGATAAATTTTGCAGCAGGAGGAATGATGGAACATAAATGCGCCACAGCTGGGGGCATTGGGAAAGTGCCGCCTGGAACGACGTGATCTCCAGGAAGAACGTTTATCTTTGGTTTGAATGGAATCATTTGAGAAAAATCTGGCCGCGCTACAAGATCCCTAGCTTCGTCAAGATCTTTCATAAAATTATGGTGAACTGATGGATGGAATGATCTTGTTGTCTTAGCCACTTCATTGTAACCTATAGATCTAAAAAAAATCAAAATATATTCACTTAAATGCTTTTACATTAATCGGTTTAATGATTTGTCATTCAGATCTAATTTTTTTAATTTATCATAACATACAGAACTAAATCGACTCATAATATACACATTTTTTTTAAAATTCGAATTTTTTGCGAACTTACTTTAGCTCAGCTGCACTACAAGGATACAGATCCAGAAATTTATATCTATCAACTAACTGGGCAGTTTCTTTCCCTTCAAATTCTTTGATACCCTGAAGCACGGCGCATCTTCTTTTTTCAACTTTAACAATTGAAGTGAGATCTCCGATATTTGACTCGAATTCTAAAAACCTATTCCATATGTCAACTGATTTTTCAGCATCCAAAGAACCAGAGGAAAGAACTCTTTCGAACAATACTCTCGTATTATTGTCCTCTGACGAAAAATAATTACATTAAATTTAATATTTATCCGTTAAAAAAATAGCACCCTATCATTAATGAAATTTACCGTTTAAATGAGATAGATAATCGATGTAACATCGCACATAATCTGGATTATCGCCGAATTTTTTTAGCCCTAACTCGAAAATTCGAAACGCTATGTTCTTATCCTTACTACAGTAATATTCCATAAGAGCTGCTGCTACAAATACATGGTAGTTCGAACGAGAATCCTCTCTTGCTCTTTTGAAAATCATTCGAGCGCTTTTGATACCCTCTGCTCGACGAGCAAATTTCATGTACTGCACATAAGCCTGGAATATACGTTATTTATTTTAGTATAGTATATTAACATTAAATGTTCTTAAACCTACAATAAATTTATAATCTAATTTTAGTAATAAACATTTATTTCAGATATAATCACTGGATAGAGTAATGAATAACATCGCTCAAAGAATTACAATAGATACCACTTTCTAAAAATGTATTTCAAATAAGAGTCTATCTATAAAGAAGTGAAAATTTTATAAAGTTTATAAGAAAAAAATGGAAAAGGAAACTAAATATTAATGATTTAAAGCTATTATTGTCTAAGCTTATTTGAAATAGACTGTTTAAAATTGGGTACTATTAAAACAAAACTGAATCAGACTTAATTACATCCAACAAGCCATTAACTTACCAAAGTTGGTTCTATATCTGGAATATCTAAAAATTTAGAATATATTTGATGTACTTTCTCATATTTATGCCTGCCTTCCTCAAAATCGGCATATGCAAAATATAATAGCATATTTTTATTTAAAACTCCGGCTATGGCTCTCTCGTATATGTTGGCTGCTTCGTCAGAAAATATTTTCACGGCGTTAACATCCTGTAATTCATATTGAGTAAATAATGTCGAAATGATTAAAGGTATTATGTATTTCAACATAACACAGACAATTATATAAACTGTCTCATTACTGCGTTCATTCAAAATACAATTTCAGCATTACAATGTTGAGATAAGTTTACAATATGTATGCATTTAGGCCCATAACTGAATTTTCTGATTAATGTCTTACCCCTTTTTCTGTTAACACCGCTGAGCTTTGTTCTAAAAAAAGTGCAGCTTCGTACCAGAAGTCGGCGTGATGGTTTAAGCACAGTAAACACTGTTCAAATGCGAACATCACCCTCTTCGTGACCAATGTAGTGTCTTCTGATCTCAGTGGGTTAGATCTTTCCCATGCAATATATTTTTTCCACAGTTCCACCTTAATAAAAAAAGCTCATATTAATCAATGGACTTGTAAAACGGTCTTAACCTTATGGGGCATTTTCCTTTTCTTCATAAATTTATCGAAATTTATTGTCATCAATTACAGAAATTCTGACTTTTAGATTCTTTTGATATCTGGTCTCGCATTTTCATTAAATCTTCGTCTTCGGTTGCTAACCTGTTTTATTTCTTCGGGATGGCCTGTTGGTGGCACACTGGGGGCATTTCTGCTAATTCCTCTAGTTGCTAATTCGAATTCTTTTGACACTCTCCTGGCATTCATGTAATCCCGTGACCTCTCCATCGCCATTTTATCAGCTATTATAGGATTTATATTTTGTTCGAATAACATGTAATCCTTCCACATTTGCTCTATCTGAACCATGGGATTTATGACTGCTTTCTGATAAACCTGAAATACAATAACAAATCTTCACTATTCATTTCTTTTTTGGAATAGATTTAATGGCTTAAATATTTTCAACGAACAATAAATGAAATGAACAATAAATGAAATTCGCCCTTGGATAGAAATAAATTGTGACCATAAATATAATATAGTTGAGTTTCGTTAAAAAAAAATAAAACCGACAAATGCTCTGCCGTTTATAGAGTTTTTAATTATTTTTTGATAAAGTTTAGGCAGCATGTATTATGTTATAGATATGTATATAAAAGCTAACCTTTCTAACGGCTGTAATTTTCTGATTTTCTGCATAAGAGCCTACTGCCTCAACCGATTTTAAAAAATTCACATAATCGTGCCAAATGGGGAAGGAGTGAATGTCCATTCCGATTTTGTCCAAGGCAAAATCGTATGCCTGAGCCATTTTTTCTCTGAAAATATAAAAAAAGCAAATCAGAATAGGTTTTGAGGTGAAATCATAGTAATTTTCTGTGAGTGGACGAGGTGATAAATAAGTATACTTACTTATATGTTTGCAACGACGATTTAGTTTCTTTCACGTACTGCAAGTAAAGCCTCCATAAGTCTATATTTAAAATTTTTATCAAACATCTTTGGAATAACTGAAAAGTATAATAAAAATTTTAAAATTATTAATTTTCCGTTCACCTCTTCTACCCCTAACGGTACTTTTGACATTAGTCCAAAATATGGAAATTTATGTTAAATGGTTAGGTTCCACAAAAGCCCTAATAGTGACATTAAAAGTCCTCTGTACCAAATGAATTCCTCAACGGATTACCATAAAACTCTATCATAAATTTAATCATAACCTCAAGTGACAGTTTAGAATAATGGTTGAAAAAAACTTGATAACGAATAAATTATTTTTTTAATTTGTTAGAAGACAATCGAATCTTGATGTTAACAACGACACAAAGTCCATAAGAGCTAAAAACGTACTTAGAAATTTTTCACTGGTTTTAAGTTTAGTTTCAGTTAAGTGAAAAATTTAAATATATTTCAGTATCTTAAATTAAATTGAAATATGGATTACTCAATTCAATACCCCGAAACTATATAATTTTTCCGCTAAAAGACTGAGCATTATAGCAGTAAATTTAAAATTTCAATTTTAATAATGTTTTAGATGATTATTATGTATTTTTCATCGTAAAATTTTAGTTATTGTTATAATGAATAATTTTAAATAATTCACGTTTAAACTATATGCTTCTGTTCAAAGGAGTCAAAGACGACGTATTTTACTATTTCCAATAAAAAAAATACGTGACAAAAAATGAATTCAACTTTTGCCCAAAACTGTTCCTTCAGGAAATTTTGAAAATATTGTACAAGAATCATAATTTTCTTCAATGTTCATGAAAGATTCGTTCTGTGTCATTTTTAAACGTAAATTTTTGTAACACTATATAAAAACAATATATATAACAATATATGAAAAATATATTTATACTTATATAAAATATATTATAAATGTACGATATACATATGGTAAAAAAAATTACTATTAATGGCCTTATTCACGTTACGAATTCCGGATTGAACACTTGGTTGCTGAAAAAAGAATTTGGTTGCTGAACATAAGATAAAGATATACTTGACGAATGGAAATAAAAATATAATTTTTATAATAAGAAATCAAAGTAAATTAGTCGACTCAGGAGTTTCAAGGGGTTTATCCCCGTAAATACAGTTCGAATTGTTCCCAGTGCTTTGGCTCGATTGCGAAAATAAACTCAAAAAGATGTTTTTTACATAGATATTACAAATCGACTTCACTACCAGAAAATTTAAGAGAAGTAATTACAACCTATCTTAGCTATCGTAGTCGCTAAAAGAATGTAATTGCAATGTTCAGTCGTGGAATCTAATTAATTATAAATATTTTAAATTCAGGTGCAATTCATAAATGTTTTTCAATGAAAATATGATTGTCGTAAATAGCTCCAAGTGATAGCGTTGATTCAATATATTGCTAATATATTATGTAATAAATTAAATAATAATAATAATATAAATGTAATATTATTTAACATATAAATTAATATATATTATATATAATTAATTAAATAATATTAATATTATATATAAAATAATAATAATAAATAATAATAAATAATAATAATAATAATATAATTATTATTCCATATAATTATTTTAAATTTTCAGCCTTCACAACAATTTTAAAAGCAGACGACACGTCCCAAACAGCGGATACATCTCTTACCTGTAAGGCATTCCAGTGAATAAGCGAATAGGATGAACCCATTCAATGTTAAAATGAAAAAATGAATTAAAGAATAAATATCCGTACTATGCACATATTTCAAATGTTTTTAAAAACACAGGATATCCATAACTGTAGAATTAAATAAATTTTAATTTATTATTAGATAAAGTATATTAAAATCCATGAAAATAAAAATAAATTATAAAGAACATGATAATTTTGTACTGCTTATCTGGTTGCTTGATAATTTAACGTGTGCATTCATAAGAATGAAAATGAGTGTAAAATTTATTTTTATTTATGAATAAAATATAGTTTGCCTCTCATCTTTGAATGCCTGAAATAATGATAGTCAAACAAATTAATATGAAAAGATGGCGAAAACTCAAAATTTTTCGAGTTTTTTTAAAGCGATGTAAGGGAAATTCGTCCTTAATTTATACTTACGGTTTCATCCTGAAGGCAAAATATCCCGAAGTCAAAGAAGGAAAACCATCCCGAAGTTCTCGGGTATCAAAGTACATTTTACAGGGATAAACGAAGGACTTCAATTTAAAATCTGCCGGGGTAAAAATGGGAGAAAGTGAGAGCATCCCGAAGCACTGGTTTGCATTTACATTTTCCCGAGCCTGCTGTTGGGCATAGAATCTTCTACAATTAACATATCATAATTGGAAGAAAGAGCTTAACCTCCCCATTTGAAAATTAATAACTAATAAATGTTTTCTGGTCCTAATCCGACGATATTGATTACCATAATCAGTCTTCCAAGTGGGAATTAATAGACACGCCCGAGCTGTAAAAAGATTTGGAAGAGTGCTAAAATAAAGCCCACCTTTTCAATTTTAAATGATATTATTCATTTTTTCATTTCCATCCCTTTTACTTGGTCATAGGTAGCAGCTAATGAAAATATCAATTTATGTACCGTAATGACTTCGAACTAAATTGCAGATGGTCCGATCCATGACGATCGTTTATTAAAATATGTCCAGAGCAAAATATTTGGAGCCACTGGCAACCGCCGAAATTGTTGATTTCTCAGTGAGATGGCAATGCGTGCAAAGACTTGCACTTATGGATTAAGCGATATAGATTTCTACGCTCGATCTCCGGAACGGAAAATAAAAATTTTCCGTTAATCTGCCTTCTTCGGCTGCATAAAAACCTTGCCATTAACTTCGATTATATGTATCAAATTTATATCATTAAATAAGGAATTCTTTTACATTTTATTCCTTATCTCAAGAATTCTTGACAATTGTTTATATTTCCGATGCAACACATACAACTCACCGTCATTTATAATTCCATTTATTGGCGTTGGCTTTAGGTGGAAAATAAAATCCTCAAATATTCAAATATTTTCAATATTAAACAATTCTTGCAGACTTTGTCAGCATCAAAAATCAATTAGCATCAATTTTCTTTTAATCAATACCTTATATAAACTTTGCGTTTAACTAATTCATATCAAATTCAAGCCATCACAATATATCCATTCCAATAAATGATCTGAGATTTACAAAGCCAAACATCATTTTAACTCAATTTCATTTAGATTATGCTAGATAGGAAATAGCAATCAAATAAATGACACTGTTAGCCATTAATCTGATAGATAAATACTTTAAAATTTCATTACCTATTGGACAAACTAAGTCCGTTTTGTATCAATATTTTCTTAATACAAAATTAAAAAGAATCAATTATTCTCTTTTTTTAAGCAATTTTACGCAAAAATATGTTCATTAAGTAGTTAACATTCTAAAACTGTTCAATAAAAATTTGATTATATTGTTTCCCATATGTTTTATACCATTAAAATAAGTGATTATTAAGATTTTTTTTCCCTATCCGATGTAATAAAAAAACTCCCAGATTAATGCAACCATTCGCTTTCTTAATTTCTATCCTCAATGGATTTAATATTTTAAATATCTTTCTCAGTGATATCAGAAAATACTTGATTTCTAAATGAAAATGAACTATATATGCAGTGGAGGTAATTTCGTAAATTACATATCTAATGAAGGCAACGATAGATTAACAAGTTGATGTGAATGGCGTTTATGACGTCCAATTTTCGTTGTGTGCGCAAAATGAAATTACAAAACATCGATTTCTAAGGAAAATGAATTTCAGAACTCGCACTTCCACATTAAACAAATAATGTCAAACATAATTTCATTTTAAATTTTGGTCTTTTATAGCTTATTATTCATATAACACAATATTTTTTGTTTACCATAGCTTAATAAAAAATCTTAGAGGGTAAATTCCATTGTTATAATTCTCAAGACATAAAGTCATATTATTCAACTGATTCTACACGTTGCTAATAAAAAAATTACCAATACTTAAATATTTTGATTTATATGTGTAATTATAATATATACATTGAATTGAAACCATTGTTTTAAAAATCTCATACGTATAAAATTTAAAGTATCAGGAAGCCTGAGAAATGGTATTTTTATTACATTACCTGATATAATGTCATTATTCTTGTGCATATATATAAAAAATTTTTAATATCATAACTTATATCATTAGAAAAAAATCTTGCCTTCTGAATTAAATAACTTTCAGTTTTTTTCTTCATTTTCAAAACCGATGCAAAAGATGCATCCTTTAAAGTGAATTATATCCAACCATCCAAACTTACAAACACACACACACTCCCACAAACACATTCTCCGTTTTTCATGTCTAGAACATAATCTTCCAATCACCAAACATTACAAGACTTACTATCATTTTTTTAAGTCTTTAATCTCTTGACAAAAATTTATAATTTTTATTTTTGGTTAAGAGATTAAAGGTTTTACGTTAAAAGTTTTAAATGAAATGGAAATCTTTTGTATGAAGGTCTCTTATATATATATATAAAGTATAATAAAAATTATGTTATGGGTACAATTTTCTCCTTTGATTAAATGATAAGGAATCAAATCTCAAGACTGAGAACAGTTTTAGATTTCTGCCGTAGAAAAATTATGCTATTGAATCAGAACAGAAAAAACTTAATTCACTGTCGTTAGTGATGGTCCTTTGTCAAATAATTACTGTCCTATTGAATTGCTCGGCATTAAACTCTCAATCTCAATCCATCCATTCAATATCTCCTATTACTATAATAATTTATTAACACAAAAACACTTGAAATAGAAAAAGGTTTAAAATCGTAGGATGAGGCTTTTTTTGATTTTAATTTTGAGAAAGTACAATTAATAATATAATAAAAAATTAAATGTATTATCAATTAATTTCAATCACAAAAATATAATAATAATAATAATAATACTTTACTTCTAGACTTTTAGAAAATGTTTTAAATTAATTAAATTCTTGACTTTTCAAACAAATGCTTTTTCTTTACTTCAGGCCCAGTTTTAAACAACTTTTATTTATGTTTCTTAAATTCTCCTATCACTCAAACACACAATTTTGTATCAAATTAATGTTTTAATAATTGAAATTCAATTCTGAAAATAAAGGGTAAACTTACATTATCTCAAAGAAGGATTTAGCACATAATTTGAAAAACATTTCAAGGTAACATAAAAAAAATGTACTATTTTGAAATAATTAATGGCAATCAAAATAAAAATCATATACACTTTAATACAATTTCTTACTTGTGACTGTTACATGAAATAAAACAAAAAAACCATAACTTTCAACTGTTAAGCATTATATAATAATAATGTTCACATTAAAAGCAATATGTAAGTTTATTTAAAAATTTTTAAGCGGCAAAACACTATAAATGGAAGTGTCACTTTGTAAGAGAAAGGAATACATGATTTATCAAAATAAGCCTCTTCCATGATTTTAATTCAACCATGAAAAAAACTGTATTGATAGATCCAAAATATATAAAAATATATTTTTGTAATTAAAATAGGATGAAAAGTCATGATCATGGATTGAATCACAACTATTATTCAATATTATTATATTATATTTCTGACATAAGGTGCTAATAACTATTAACAAGTTATATAGTAAAGTAAGACATACCTTTTCAACTTTTTCAAAATTCCGACCTTTCATCTGAAAAATAAAGAATACAAGAAGTCAATTTTGCTTTTGTCTATAAAACAAATTATGATGACGTCTATAAAACATAAATTATGCCAATAAGTAGTTTTATACACAAAATATATGAAAATTATATCTACATAAAAACTTTCATAAACACTCCCAGTTAAATATATGAAGTTTTATCTTCTGATTTAGCCTATAAAACAATCAATGGAAGCTGATTGTAACTACAGTTTTTGAAGGAAAAAATAAAAGTAATTTTAATCTTGGGAATCATAAAAAATCTACAATCTTAATTCAATAAAATTCAATAAACATTTTTTAATTTCATTTTTATGATTATTATCTGAAGAGTACATAACAAGTTACCAAGAAATACCTCTTGTTCTATGTAAATCTTCCAAAATCTTCCACATGTTGGAAATGCTGCAATTAATTGTTCATAAAATGGCCTCATTTCACCTATCCATCTTATTGTTGATTCTCTGATTAAAATATTCCATGAATCTAAATCATATGGATTATCTTTGACTGCTTTCTGTGCCTTGTACAGCTTTTCATTCCCCCAATCCTACAGTATAACACAATAAGCAATTCAGTTACTTTATATTTTAAAGAAAATTAAATTTTTAAAATAATGGTAAGCAACAAAATAATTAAAGTTTGAAGTAAATAATTAATATTCTCAAAAGGTATTTAAAGATTTTCTTGTCACATTATATAATATTCATATTAAAACTAAATCAATTTTATATTTTTTCAGAATTAAAGCAAAAAAAGAAATGTGAACATAAATAGAAAACTTGGTCTTAAAAATAATGTTCGAGTTAATACTGCAAAAAGTGATATAAAAACTAAATTTTTTCCAAAACAAATTTATTACTGAAATTATAATTCAAAAATACTTATCAAGAATACAAAATATATAACATACATATGATTTAATACATTTTTTTCCCCTAGATTATTATATAATTTTCATATCTAATATATATGATTAAAAGTCAATGTAGTAAACTATTATATGAACGGGTTTACCAATTATTCAATGTATATTAAGAGTTGGCCGTTTTTCGAAACATAACTATCTTTCCTTTTTTTTATTATGCCAAAAATATGTTTTATAACATTTATATTTAGAGTTTTGAAATATCAGAACAAAATTAACTTAAATGCTAAAAAATTGATTTATAATTAAAATTAATTCTTAAGAATCGTATAAAGCGTATGGCCAAAGTTTTTTATAAAAAAGCTAGGAAAAGAAATTTTACACATCTGCAAAACAAAATTGTATTACAAAATTGCGTTTTCACTGCTCAAATGGCAAAACAACAGAATTTGATACATATTCGGTGAATACATTACTGATGCTTAAACGGGTATTTCTTATGTTATTTGTTACGCTACACCTTAGTCTCGTTATCTCTTACCACTTCTACTTTTTCTTCGACCATTATACTGCTAAAAATTAATTAATATAAAGAATAATATCAGAAGCACTGTTACGTATTTATTTTGGCTTATTTTTGATCTAATGCCACGTCATGTATCGAATTTTCTACAACGGAATTATGGAAATGACGTACATAGGATGTTACTTTTAACCGAACTTCTACTGTAATATCACTTATTCATCGTAAATTAAGTCATTTATGAGCTTTATTCCTAATTTGAACTATTAATAAGAAGTTAATCTTATGCGTTAAAATTCTGATGGCAGTAACAAGAGAGAATGGAATGCAGAAAATGTAAAAACACTAAAGAAGAATGATTATTCAATTAACCAATAGTTCGACAGGCACTCTATACAAAGATGGCGCTCAATGAATTATGTTATTTTCAAAGAGGGAGAAATTTAAAAAAGTTGGAGAATAATTATTTTGGAATTTTCGATGCTGAAATTCTTTAAGAAATATGATTTTAAAAAAATAAGTTTTATGCATTTTGTAATGTCCATTTTCAAAAAATCTTCTGAGTCACATTAAATATAAATGTGAGCAAATTCAGAATTAATATTTATTTTGAAAACATGAGAAAGATTGACAAAACCCAAGCATTAATTTCAACACATCAAGAAACATTGATGTATTTTCTATACATTGATATATTCATACAAAAATAAATCTTTGACATTTTTTTTTTATCTTTTAAAATTGCTTGTTCTATTAATTACAAAGAAATAAATTAATTGAAACACAATAAAAAATCATTCTCTGAAAATGTCAACATCTTTCATCAATTTTTGTCATAAAATCTAGTGCAAATTTTAAGTTTCTACTTGTATAAGTCAACAAAATTACTCAATTTTTTGAAAAAATATAAAACTATTTATTTTTTCAACGTTTTACTTGTTAATATAATATCTCATGAATATGAGATATTATATTTTAATATCATATTCAATAAATGATATAAAATTCAATAAATGATTGAAATTAACTAAATATAATTCGAAAAAGAATGAAACACATCTACGTTTGATTCAGTGCGGTGATCTTTCATTTGAATTAATCTCCGGCTATGGTTATGTGCTGATGGTCTTCGATATTTCAACGCTTTTAATCCTGTGCTTTGGCGAGCGATGCGCAGTTTTCGATCGCTATCCGTTCGGATTATGCTATCTGCTCGCGATAGATGGCACCCCTATTCAAATTTATTCGGTTTTGTGAAGCTGGCGATATTATGCTGCGCCGTGTCGCAGGATTCGGTTTTTGGATCGACACTGCATACGATTTTGTCCTGTTTTCACTTTTAATGCTTGGTTCTGTCTGAAGTGTTTTGCAGATGAAACATTAATGGTGGCATAATGTGAATAAGACATCATCTCGGGTCGAATTCAAAACAGTCACGGTCGGATACTCGGAGCCTGATAATGGTCGATGGCACCTTACAAGAAGTGACTCTTCAAAAGAGATTTTGAAGAAGGGGAGAGATTTCTATGATCTGAAATCTATGATCTCATTGCAACCTCTGCAGAGGTTATCTCTGCAAAGAAAAATCATGTTACATATGATTATTTCTTATAGTTCTTCCAGAAACCTCAATATAATAATTTTACTCTATGTAACGAGAGATCTCTCGCTCAGATTCTCTATAGATTAGAAATAATCCAGAGAGAAAAAGAGTTCTTCATGGAGAAATTCTGTTATTATGAATAGAATTCTTCTCTCTTCAGGGTGATCTCCTTGTTGAAATAAAATATCTCAGGTTGTCGACAGTCGGTGCCGCTGCTGAACACGCTTTTAGAGATCATGTCTTTAGTAGCAGTGGCTGATTACTAAGTCGCAGAGCTTCGATAGTTGTCGCGTCAGGAGCAAACTGGCTTTAGGGCTTGGTTATTCTTTCAGAGCCTTTATGTAGGTTAGGTTAGGTTTCCCATTTGCTATAATGCCCGATCAAGAAAACGGTAAAGGGGATTCATGAACGGCTCGCTATCTGTTGTTTTTTGATGTATAAGATCACCTCGAATGTCTCGGTTGTTAATGGAGATACCTTCAATGAATTGGCTATCGGAGGCACATACAAAGGTTTACGTACTTGTTTATCGTGCGATCTGGGTGCGACCAGGCGCAAGACGGTTTACTATCCGGTTCTGACAATTGTTGTCCTTTTTATCACATGGTTCACAAGAAAGATCTGCCTGATTCTAGGGAACTGAATGGAACATTTCTGCGGCGGACAGTTGGAACGCGCAAATTTGCTTTGAATGGTATCACGTTACAAGTGATATAACCAATGGTTTCCACTGCTGGCGTCCAGACGCGATTCGGCACATCGAGTATTTTTTCCCTCAGATTAAGAAGAGTTTAGCTCTAATTGCGTTTGTCGCTGACGAATTTGCTCCTGATAATGAAAAGCCATACTGGAAATTCATAGGATTCATAAACTCGCTTATTCTCTTTTCGGGAGCTCATAAGGCGTGTAAAAAAAGAAAAAAAAGGATCGGTCGCGTAAGGCAGTCCCTTTGATTTTCCTTTTCTAATGTCTCTTTTTCTTCGCGGCAAGATAGTTCCAATTACGACATTCGCGTGATGCTCACCGAGCTCGGCACATGGAGGTAGTATCTTTATACACGGACAAATGATCTATGAGTTTGTGGTGTGTTCACTGATCAGTACTCAAGAGCTGATAACGATTCGAAAAATGAGAGATTGAAGATCTCCGGACGGATGTTCAGCGACTTTTGAAAGTGCGTCCATAGAGCTGATTTTAGGCAGTGCAACTCGGACCTTACCTACCTTCGTACTCTTCAATCACAAGCGGGTGCTTCAAGATTTCCTCGCCGAATTCAAGGAGATGCAAAAGAAATAAATAAAAGCTATAAACGTGATATTGTCTTTTCTTTTGTATATTTGAACATTAAAAATGATTGGAAAATTAAGTTTTAAAAATTTTCTTGGAAAAAAATTACAGTATTTATGTGAAAGAATTGAATCTTGATTTTATTATAGTTCACTTGAAAAAAAAATTAAAAATGATGAGAATATCTAAAAACTAAAAGTAAATTAGTAAAAAAATAAGGAACATTAATTTATTTACAGCAAAAATGAAACCAAAGATTTAAAAATTAGAAAAAACTTAAAATAAAGTCAGTCTTAATTTTTTACTATTACTCCTTTTTTTTTTTAAGTCTTAATATTTACAACAAGTTTAAAATTCAAAAGACAATTATAATTTGATTATTTCAAACTTTTTTGCTTTTTTGCCCTAAATTATAAAGATCTTTTGAAATGTATATTTTGTTGATGTTTATGTAAATTTCAAACCAAACTTGATTTATTTTTTTTTCAAAAATCGAAAATATAAAAATTAAAGCTAATTTTTATGATTATTTAATTTATTTATTGTTGAGAATGATGTAAATTTCATATTGGATAGGATTAACTTTTTCAATCGTTTACAAATTATCAGAAAAAGTCAATAAACTTTACTTTTGGTCTAAAAAATTTAAACCCTGTGATTCCATCATATTTCTTATTATTTTTGCTAAAATTAAAAAGAACTTTTTTTTTTCTTCTTTTTATAAAAAACTAAGATTTTTGGTCTCTTTTCATTTTTGCTGCAATTTTATTTTCAAGAATTTAAAAAACCCATTGCCTGCAATGTGTTGAATTACATCGACAACGAATTTTCCGACCATTTGATGTATTTTCTTCAGCTACCATCACCTGGCCGTCTGAACTTCTTGAATAATCAATCGTTAACTCCTCACCGAAGGGAATGTCTCTTTTTGCATAAAACGCTAATCGTGGCAGATTGGCATCCAAACAGTCGATCCATATGGGATAGACGACGAGATTCGGCTCGCAAGAATGATTAACAAACCTGGAAATGTTTCCGAAATAGGTTGAATCAATGCAATATTGAAAGTTACTGCCAATGCTGTAATCCAGATTGAATAGGAAGCAAAGTCTGCTTTGGACGTATACGGCATCGCGTTTGTTCGCCTCAGTTCCGGTGATGAGCTCGCCGATGTATTCGCAGATATATTCGCCCTGTTTGATGTCTCTTCCGGCTTTTACACCCCAACCGTATTCTGTCGTTCTATACAGTACTACCTCGACAGTGCGTCCTCTCTGCACTACTCTATTGGAGCACGTCGGAGGACAAATGCATTTCGAGTTACATTCGTAAATTGTCGAAGTTGCTCCCGACCGCAATCTTCCCAATTCATCGTAGGCAAAATGAGAGCCGGCCATTTCAGGGCAGCATTTTTCGGACATAAAGCTGCAACCATTTTGGCACTTGCAACCGATAATTGGATCGTTCGGCATCACAACTCCTTCCCCCAACTTCATCTCATTGATGTATTTGAAATAATCGGGAAGGCCCTCCAGGTCGACTTCGTTTTCAATGGCAATTGGAGCACTTTCTAACTGGTTAATTTCTTCACTTCTAAGCTTTAAGCCCTCGAGCTGTTTTTTCCTTTTTTCACAGATATTCAGGGCTATTCGGTAACACACCCCTCGCACGGTCATTTCCTGATCTCTGTGATTTTCCATTCCTATTATGCATCTAATAATGTATTCTAATTCTGTCATTATTTTCTTGTGAAACTTCGGAAATTCGTCGGTAAATATCTTAGAAATATCCAAAAATTTTTTTGAATAATTCAATAAGTCCTTTCTGGAATAGTTGCTTTTTTCTAATCGAACCTGTCCCTTGTTGCTGGGAAGGCACAAATTAATTTCGTTTTCGACACTAGCTAATTCTACTTCGGATGCAGGTTTGTACTCAAAGTGCTTCATTAAGAGATAATTGCAATTTTCAAGGTGGGCCAAAGGTTCGAATGAGTTATGTTGATGCCCCCAATTCTTCCATTTTATCAGGTACGAAATACGCCCCTTTCTATCTCTGTAGTATCCAACGATATTTTCAACTTCGTACAGAGCTTTAGGATCCCAAGTTCGCTTCCTTCTCTTTGCGGGCCTCGATTTTTTCTCCTCAATTTCAGCCGAAGATTCAGACACAGGAGTCAATATCCCTTCTACAACTTCCTTAGAATTATCTGCATCTGTGTCTTGTTGTTCAGTAATTTTCGTAATCTTCTTTTTCTTGTTGCAATCGGAAAGCAAAACTATGGGCAGACCTGACAAAAAAAAAGCGATAATCATGGTTACAGTAAAGAAAAGACAATAATTTATGTAAAAAAAAAGTAAATCATACTAAGTCGTCGAAGGAAACTCGACACTAAAAAGCTTGGAAAAGATCAAGATATAAAAAAAAATTCTTTTGAGTACATTCATTCAATAACTACATAATAGGTACTAGCATAAGGTACACGAAAGATATAAGAAACGATCAACAGGTTAATAAGTCTCAAGGTGAAATGGAGATCGTTCAAATTGGCGAATAACTGAAAGATGAAGAACTGAAATTCAAATCGTTGTGTTGCTTCAGAGTCTTTCTTGTGTCCAGCTTCAATATGTTAATGACGCCTGAATTCAGAAATTTTCATGATTGAGATTAAAAGATCGGAATCGGAAGAAATGGTTATTAACTAAACGGTTAGATAATCCAAAATTTTAAATTGGGTTTTACCGTCAAACAAGCATTACAGAGAAGAGTCGGAAATTAATCAAAAAATTTAATTAGAAAGATATCAAATAAGAATGTCGTCGAAAAAAATTACTTTTACGGGCATTTTTTCAAAAGAAGAAAAGAAGGACCGAAAGATCATAAATATATAAAATTATGCTGTTCCATAAACTCATAAGATAAGGGAAAAATTAGCTATTAAAGATAAAATATATGTGAAAACAAACTTCTGTAAAATTATATCTATAGTATTTCATTATACTTTCATTCATATAATTTTGATCGACTGCTATTAATATAATATTTGATTCCCTACTGATATAGATTCAAGTATTCCTTTTCTTTGTCTAGGTGGAAAGTCCTTACACATCTAAGGATTTGATACAATTTATAAAATACATAACGCATTGATATAATTAAAAATATTGTAAAAATTACCTTGTTCTGATTGATCGGACGAAGGAAGTTCACCTTTATTCACTTTACGGGACATAACAAAAACAAGCTGAAATGAAAAAATTAAAAAATTTTAAAATTAAAATTGTCTTACACTATATACAAATATATATTATATTATAAGCATTTAAAAATGTTATCTTCTTAAGCTCTATCAGAAAAAAAGGAATAAGACAATCAAAGTAAAGTTATATCGCAATTTATTCAATTGTGACATGTAATATAAATATCAAAAAACATGACATTTAAGGAATATTAGCATAGTGTTCCATTAGTGCTTGATATCATCATTTTTTACTTACGCTATCATCACCTTGTTGTACGCACTCACATTAGCATGCATTTGGTCGTAAAGGTCATTTTGTGAAACTTTTCGTTTTTGTTGCATTCTGCAGTTAAACCGGTATCAAATCAGTACGATATCTCATCATATAAAGAAGCAATTTTCCATACATACATATATATATATACATAAGAGAATTTACAAGAGATATATATATATTTATATAGCTATATATATATATACATGTAGCTTGGAGTTAGCCATTTAGAGATTCGGAGCGGTCTGTTGAAAGACTTGTGAATTTCTCTCCTAAACCCTCGGGGAAAAAATCATACTGTGCAGGAGCACGAAGAACCTCCAACGCACTCCCATCTTCTAGAACTCCCACAGAAGGAGGCAAGTCAAGAAGGAATCACTCGACGAAAGAGTTGAAGCGTCTACAATGATTCAATTTGATTTTTTTAAGGAATATAGCAGCATGCTTTATCGGGAGGACAACTTAAGTTTATAATGGATTTTGTCAAATAAATCTGAATCCGATGTTAATTAATTCTCTACATAAAAAAATGTTTTGAAAATATTAAAAATTTTTTACAAATTCATCGTACACTATCCAAGTGGTGACTATCGTATATTATTACAGCACTGTTTCCTGAGGTATCCGGAAGGAAAACCGACTGCAGTTTCAAGACGGACCCATCGAATTACTTCCTCACAGAATATCTCCATCTCGCGTGAAAATCTAAGTATTGCTGACGGCCACCGAAGACGATGTCTTCGACTCCCGATGCAACTTAGATGCTCGATTCTTCCGTGCTTGTTTCGCGCATCACGAGGGAGTGTTTTCAATGAATCTGACTCCTCCATCATTGCGATCAGGCGGGATCGTGACCAGAGGCAGAAAATGGAAAAATCAGGGAGGGCACATTATCTCTGTGAAGCAGGATTTATAGATCGCAGGAAAAAAGGTATGCTTAGGAATATAAATTTCACAATTCCTCCACTATATTTATGTCCTAAAAATCAGCCACGGAAGAAAAGGGATGTGGTACAAACCTATCGATACAAACTATAGTTCACTGAATAAAGTGTTGCACTTTGAGATGTATTTTAAGGAGCTTTTAATTGTTCACATCAAAGTTTTCACTCCCTCTTTGTTATTCATTTTCTCTTCATTAAAACTCTTGGATTCGGTCAATTTTAATAACTATATTCATCCATACTTAACATTCTCCACTTTGCATAATCCTAAATAAAACTGATTTTTCAAATAGCACAACAGCCGATTTTGTTAAACGATTATTTACTGTATATCATATCTAATAATCTCTCAGAAGTTTTGAATAAACTGTTAATTTTATATTTAAATATAATTTAATTAAAAAATAATAACTTATATAAATTTTAATCTCTCGAAAATATGAATAACAAAGATATACCTCACATGTTACAATAAACATTAAACAATGTCAATATTTGATTACATTTTTAATCATTCTTATATATTTTGTTTATTTATATATGTATATAACGTTTTTATGTGATAGATTTTTGTCTAATCTTTTGTAATATTAATTGTTAACACTACATTACTTATGATAAAATTAATTCTTGCTATATGAAATAATTTATATATATTTTAATAAAAAGAAAAAACTTTTTTTGAAGTTCAGTTAAGCAAAATGACTTACTTGAATTATTTTTTTTAAAGAATGGAAGAAATTTTAATTTAAAAATAAAACAAAAACCGTTGAAAAATTAAAAAACTAAAAGCTCAACCGATGCTTACGCCACCGAATCTGTGACTCGTTTAACATTCAACTAAGAATGGTACACGGGGGATGTGTGCAAATTTTGCTATATTCACTACAAAGAAACCACATTTACTTTACATTGTAGCTAATAACTTTCCTTTGGAAAAAAAAAACCACTTAGTGCCACTCTTTACACAACAATTTCGTCGTTTTTGGTCTCACTTTACGTAAAATTAAGTTTATATTAAAATTTCACAATTAGAATAAGAGAATATTATGATATTATTCTAAATCAGTACTAAAAGGACTTAAAATTTGTTAATATTCAAACAAAATATTCAATATCAAAAAGATCATATGATGATCTTAACGTTAATGATGATCAATGAAGATTAAAATTTATCAAACTCGCACAAGAATCAAACGCAGATATTAAACTGTTTATCATTTAATTAAACACGGTGAATTAGTAATTTTTTTCTCACTTTTCTCAGGATGCTTATAACTTGGGCCTCATTTTCTAAATCATATTAAATTCGTTTACAAATTAGTATTCAAAGGTCGTTTCTATGTATTGCATGTGATCATCATCATAAGCATAATCATGCATAATCTTATGATATGATGATTGGTGTTTGTGGAAAAACAGAAAATATCAGGCAGAGTACAGACTAGATTAAATGTATATTGTTATACTGGACAAATTGTTACCTTAGAAGGTAATTCGCATCAGCTGGAAATAAAGGATAACTGAAAATTAAATTCTAATGCATATACTGGACAAAAATTGAAAGAATTGATTTTTATAATATAATATTAACAATATATATATATTATAAATAATATGTTATACATCAATATAAATATATCGGTATTATAAGGATATGTATGTATGTATAACAAAATTCTGTCCGGAATGGATGAAAAAAACTCTTTCTGTACATTTTGGAAAAAAATTCAAATTTCTCATATACTGTAAAATAATTCTTTTAACCATTCTTACATTTATATTTTTGTCAATAAAAGTTAACTTATAATGTTTATTTTACATAGGATTAACGGTACATACTGATATCAAACAATATTTAAAAATTTATTTTCAGTAATTGATTTATAACTAAATAATATCTGCAATATTGAATGCAATATTGTTTTTTGTAAAAAAATTGTGCTTGCAGAAGTTTCATATACGTTTCATACATTAACTTTTCCTTATACCTACCAGCTATTCATCATGAATTATATGTACAAGTGAAACAACAGTAAGTGAACTAAATTTAATAATTTCATAATTTTTTGTGTTAAAATTCTTGTCCGATAAGTGATAAAAATAAGTCCATTTACTCAAGTTCAAAATTTTTTATATTCATACTGAGTATAGACTTTATTTGTTTTGTTTAAAAATTAATAGATAAAATATAATTCGGAAATCGAAATTTTTAGCGTATTTTCCTTTTTTGCAATAATTGCTTCCGAGTACAGTATGCTTAAGATAATACCGGAAGCCGTTTTTTATTTAAAAAAGGAATGTATTTTTCTAACGATTAATTATTTCACTTTTAGCAGGGATTACTGAAGGTAATTTTATTCTTTTTAAATTGTTTAGGATAAGAAAAATAAAAAAATATTATTTTTTTAAACCCAAAAAATTTTTTCATTGTTTCGATTCTTATCCTTTTCAAATTCAGTATATAATAAGGTTAATGGGCTAACTCACCAAATAATCTTTCAAATTATAATTCTGAAATGTAAATATTTAATTGATGATCTACGAAATGTATATGTGGATTTTAGATATGGGAAATGAATTTCATATATAATAGGCTTAAAAAATGGGATAGGGATTAAAAAAATTTATTCTTAAAAATATTAGTATTATTTTTTTATACGACTTCGGATGGAATGTCTTTTGAGGAGGAAGGTCTTAATCATCATTTATTTGATAATCATAAAAATTTTTACATTAACCTCATAAAACAATTTCAACCAATACTGATGTGGTAGACTACCATTGTACAATCGAAACACCTGAAGAAACTTCCCATCATCGTAGAGTTTTCCATATGTTTGTCAGCTCATATCCTTAAAAATTGTCATAGTTGCCAGATCCTGCTTAAAACAAACATTTCAGGTTAGAGAAACAATTATATATTAATTATTAAAAAAAAAATTCAATTTTCTAATTACCCAATGCACAGATACGGCATTTAGTGAAGATATCTATGTTTATATACATAACGTAACTCATATTTATAAAAGTAAATATTTTCAGATTTATATTGGATATCGATAGTAATAATTTCTACAAGTATAAACGTAATAAAAAAATTAAATTAGGTTACTGTATCTGATAATTATATTCATTTTATTTCATTTCTTCGTTCTTAACTTTATTTATTACATATATTTCAGATTCTTACATAGCTTTTTCTAATAATTTTCCTCAATTATTCAAAATTTATTACTAAGCCAATTACGTTAACCGCTTACAATTCATGGCTTATTTTGCTAAGGAAATCAAAATGTTAATACATCCTAAACATATATGTATAAAATATAGTTCATAAAAGTTGTCATAATTCTTGCCATAAAAATACGTAAACATAAAAAACCGTAAAATAATCATATTTGAAATTTTAAGTTACAATGTATATCTTTTTAATGGCTGAAAGAAAACGAACGGTTAGTAACGTTTCAAGTTTTTACCTAGAAATAATATTGATGTTAACAAGTTATAAATCAATTTTAATCTTTACAATATTTATTTAATTATAAAATTATCATCCCATGGGTTATTAAGTAATTCAGAAATCGTTTTTAATTCAAATTATTAAGCTAAGTAAAATTTTAAAACATTTCATCATAAATATATAACACATACACTTACATTATATGCAAGCAATATTTTAGTAGTTCTCCGCGTGTGCGATTTTGATTTTCAAACTTAGAATGCCGCTATTAAGAATATCATTCGTTTGATATGTTAAAAAAAGTCAGATTAAAAGTATGTTAAAAAATTGTAGCACTTCTCATGGAAGTACAATATGGAATATGTGCAAAAGTGCACATCCAATGGCGTGACCTACCACAAGAAAAATATTTCTATCCCTTCTTCTTATCCCTCCCTTCCAAGATAACTTCCCCCATATTTACAACTTTAAATCCAGTAAGAAACGTACCTTAACAAAAGAACAGATTTTTTGTTCTTTTCCTTTTATTCCATGAACAATGCTTTTCTACAAAATTAACATCACCAAGGCTGCCATAGCAAAGAGGCAACCATTCAGCCTCGTTTAACAAAATGTGTTCCATATATTTCTTTGGAATCTACCCCCGGGATCCAACCTATTACATACAAAACCGAGCTTCGAAAACCCTCCTTTCAACCACCTTCGTATTATGTGCAGATGTTCCTCCGTTTTCGAGGGATGATCAAAATTTTAACATTAAAAGATAAAAACTTTAAAATTAACATCACAAAAGATAAAATTACATGGATGAAATTATTTTTCTTTTTCCATTCGCGATTTCTTCGTCGATGCGCATTTCTACAAGTGCAACTCTACTTCCGTCCCACGACACCTTCTGGACTTCCGGCCTGGAACCCCGGTACCATCGGATTCATTCGGGGAAAGTTTCCGTCCAAGTTTTATCAGCCTCGTTTGTACTGAGGTCTCTTTTGCCGGCCTTTCGCTCTGATCCAACAAACGGAAAAAATATTTGGGACAGTCCTTTTGATGAAACCGTTTTTGGTACTCGCAGTAAATTTTATTGTTACAATTCAAAAAGGTCTGTCATTTTATTGCACTTTTTGACGACATTGTAAAATGAAATCATTTAGGGACGGTTTTATAATTGCATACCGGAATTGCAATAAACCCAACAAATTTTTTCGCTTTTTTGACGAAGCACTGAAATTTTCTAAAAAACAGTTCGTAAATTTTTTGAAAATAATTAATAACTTTTTATATTTTCTTTGCAAAAAAAAATACAGGTTTTATTTTCTGCATCTATGTATATAAACTTTTGAATTTCCTTTAAAAAGGAAAGATTTAACAAATTTGATATTTATCTCTTTTTATTAAATGCAAAAAGAGTTTCCTTACATTTATTTTGAAGTTCAGTGTCACAATGCCTTTTTTTTTCTTTTATATTTGATACGTTAATAATTCTTAATACAAAGAAAGCCTTTAAACATTATTTTTAAAAAGTGTTTCTTCCAGTTGTTAATTTTATTCCTTACATCTTTTTCTTCAAAGTATTGAAATGTCAATAAAAATTAGGGTCAAGAGATTTTGTTAGGGTAAAGATTCTCACACCCATTTGCCTGCCTTAAAGCTTGAATCATTAAAGGATCATCTACAAATTTTTTTTCTACATTCATGCTATTCAATATTATACAAATGGTGTCCTTACATAACGTCTTAGAAATTCAACAAAATTATGAAGATACATGTTGTAAAAATAACATAACAACAGAGAAAAAAATATACTACACAATATTACCAATAGATTAGTTAAATATATATTGAAAAAAAGAATATATTCCTTTTTGCCATTTACCATTAAGACAATTTATAGATAATAGATGCGCCTTTTACCTATAAACATAAAATTTTCTTATAGTGATATTACACCAATTAAATAGTCTCAAATTAATTTCAGTTACAAATGGAAAATACTCATTTCTTCATTTTATTTAAAAATTTGTCTGACATTTTTCGAAGTACTTCAGGAACAAAATCTTGAATAAAACACAAATTTTGACAAGAAAATTACAAACATTTTATCCA